>CM060953.1:184705267-184767767 GCA_030765055.1 Mantis religiosa | reverse complement strand
TCTCCTCTTCTCCTCCTTCTCCTCCTTCTCCTCCTTCTCCTCCTTCTCCTTCTCCTCCTTCTCCTCCTTCTCCTCCTTCTCCTCCTTCTCCTTCTCCTCCTTCTTCTCCTTCTTCTCCTTCTTCTCCTTCTTCTCCTTCTTCTCCTTCTTCTCCTTCTTCTCCTTCTTCTCCTTCTTCTCCTTCTTCTCCTTCTTCTCCTTCTTCTCCTTCTTCTCCTTCTTCTCCTTCTTCTCCTTCTTCTCCTTCTTCTCCTTCTCCTCCGTCTTCTCCTTCTCCTCCTTCTTCTCCTTCTCCTCCTTCTCCTCCTTCTCCTCCTTCTTCTCCTTCTCCTCCTTCTCCTCCTTCTCCTCCTTCTCCTTCTCCTTCTGCTCCTTCTCCTTCTTCTCCTTCTTCTCCTTCTTCTCCTTCTTCTCCTTCTTCTCCTTCTTCTCCTTCTTCTCCTTCTTCTCCTTCTTCGCCTTCTTCGCCTTCTTCTCCTTCTTCTTCTTCACTTCATGGCATAGGCAATCAAGTGCCTGTTCCGCCTTCGAAGTCCTCCAGCCATCGTTTCCTGGGTCTGCCCACCGATCTCCTACCTTTAGGATGATACTGTAATATTTGTTTTGTAAGTCTATTATCTGGCATTCTTTCAACATGTTCCTTCCACTTCTGTTTGAGATCTTTAACCTATCACTCATACTAAAAATGTCCAGCTCTTCTCTTATATTTTCATTTCTTATTAAGTCCCTCTTCCTGCATCCTTCACACTTCTCAAGAATTTCATTTCTGAAGCTGTATTTTACTCTGTTGCTTTTTAGTTAACGTCCAAGTCTCACTTCCGTATGTCAGTATAGGTACAGCCATAACTTTGTAGAACTTTAATTTTGTTTCTTTACGTATTTTGTTTCTAAATGTTCTATTTATTGTTCCACACACTCTTGAAATTTGCATATTTTATTGTAGACATCATATTGCTTGTCATAACTAACATCAGTTCCCAAATAGTTAAAATGGCTACTTGTTCAACGCAACGATTATTTATAACTATTTTTGTTCTAATTGGCTCTTTCCCAATGAATGCCATTACCTTTGATTTTATAAAATAAATTTTCATATTATATTGCTTACAAAGTTCACTAAGTTTAAAAATAGATTTTTGTATGGCAGACCCGCTATTTTGTATAATAACTAAGTCGTCAGCAAACAATAAAATATTTAAAAAGTTTTTATTTGAAATTTTAAAACCTACATTCACTAGCTGCTTCCATTTGCACACTAGGACGTCAATATAAATACTAAAAAGTGTAGGTGATAAAGTACACCCTTGTCTGTCACTCTGATTAGTAAGAATTTTTTTAGAAATTTTACCATTGTACCTCACATTTATTTTTGTTTGAAAGTAGAAACATTGTGTCATTTTTACTAATTGTTGTGGGTATCCTCGTTCTTCCAATATTTGTCACATTTTGCATCGGTTTACCCTATCGAAGGCTTTTTCAAAGTCAACAAACGCAATATGCGCTTCTTCATGTTGCCCACCACTGAATAATAATTTGGTCCCCATACACCTAAACCTAGGTTTTGTGTATTGGAGGCTCTCTACTCCTTTTTACACATTTTGCCATTTCACCTATCCTAATCTACGATTTTCTCTTAATTGTTCTTAGCCATCTCTCTTTAACTTTCCCTAAATAACTCCTTATATTTCTCCTGTTCTTTTCCCCTTTTACTGACAAAATTTTTCTAATTATTACTTCGCCCCCCCCCCCCAAATTGTCCCATTTACGTAGCCAGGCCTGCTCTCTCCATATCTTTGTTTGACTACAATATAATATACAATGGAAGTCTACATTCTCTTCTCCACACAATGGACATTTATCTAGCTCCATCACTTTACCTATACCTTTCAAATTTCCCACTCTTTTTTTTTCCTTGTTCCATTTATACCCCGCCTTTAACTGCTATGGTCATATCGGCGGCCGTTCTCCTTTGGAACATACTGAAGATGTTAACTCGTTATCTTTGGTTTTTAATCATTAGATCACACACACAATCACACTCTCATCCATACTTCCAGACTCTGGGGAAGATGGGGAATTATCTTGATCCTCACCCCCACCGTCAGGAATCTAACCCGGGATCCCTTTGAAATTTTCTTGTGGAAAGCTCCTGCGTTTTTCAGTGAAAACAAATTTTATACTGTGCAAACGATCTCTCAACGTCGCATGACGTCACTGGAACATGCGAAAAGCACTACAGTTCTTCTTGAATAAATTTCCCTTAGATATACGTTTCTGTACCAGAAAGTTTTGTAGAAATTTTACAGTGTCTCGTAACCAGGATTGTTCCTTGATACCTTACTGAGTTTCTCAAAGGCAGATTTAGCAATACTGTGAATCTCTGAGGACAACGTTGCTGAAATTTCGTATATCAAAGAAAGTGAATGCTCCAAGGTATTGTTTCGAGTTTCCAACTGTGTTATAATAGCAGGTATTTTGAGATGTACTCTATCTTATCTTGGATGCCAATATTTTCAAAATATTCTTGTGCTGTGGCCATGTTGCCTGTATCCACTACATCTAAGGAGTACAAAACTGTTTTTTTTTTTTTGTAATTTACGTCATATCGGACGATGAATGGAATGGGTGAAATGATGCTGAAAGCCCGGGGTCCATAGAGCTTAGAGTCACCCGACCTTCGTCTTTCAGGATAAGGGAAACCCCGGAAGAAACCTTATCCAGGTAACTCACCCTGACCGAGATTTGAACTCGAGACTTCTTGAACATGAGGCAGACATGCTACCACCACGCTACCGAGGTGGGCATTTTATTTCATTGAAATGTTCTGTGTAGAATCACACAGCCTTTAACCAAGAACCCGATAGAGTTAAAACTGGCTGAGGAGGTAAAGACAAATTTGGAAGGATTTCATGAAATATTTTAACTCTAATCGGCGACAGTACGCTAGAGACAAGAAGATCCACGTCTTTAAATCGACTCCTGACTCTTTCAGCGAGACGATGATGGCTAGAAATGAAAATTTACTTTTAAATTAAGATTTTCGCGAATCCGATCGTGATAGCGCTGCTTGTGTACACAAAAAGCCTAGAGATAAGGAGTATGCCGGAAGAAATAATGATAGCGCGAGATAAAAGACCGATAGGGTTATGCTTCTGGAAGGTGATAGAACATTCGATTCCTGTTTGGTCCAGAAACATCTCGAATTTACGAAATAGGTATTTAAAGACGTGACGGCTCGCAAAGAGTTGGTAAACAGTGTTGTGAAATGAGAGACAGTCAGCTGTGTTGTTGTAACGAGAGCAAATCTCTGTTTCATATAACCTTGCCCCGCTGAAATGTATCACTCCGCGTTCAACTACCCTCCCCCTCGCCCTAATTGGCTAATGCTTTCGCGTCATAGAGAAGGCGGTGCCTTTCCGTCACATTTAAACTGTAGTAAATGTCGTAATAATTGCCGGGAAGATAAATAAAACCATACAAATAAGGATATGAAGGCATGCAAAAATACAAGTTTATAATGAACTGAGCAAATTGAAACAGGATGACTGAGCAATGAAACTGAAAGAGTTTATAATTAAAGGCCTTTGGCCTTTTCCACTGGGATTTTTTAAACCAGCACACATACCTTGAAAAATTGCTTGTATTTCAGTCTTAAAAGTCGTGTCACACCATACTTTACTTTTCGTGTGTTCTTCGTGTATATTTTGCGATTTGTATCTCGGTGCAGTGTGGTTGTCCTTAAATGACGTCTTCGCCACACAGCAATATCGCCTCTGTATTTTAGCACATTTTTCTTGATTCTTTTTTCATTCCCAAATCCCAGCTGTATAAGCAATCTGCTGAAATTTGGTAAATCTGTATCCTCATTTACAGCAGACGAAATGTTACTTATGTTAGGGAGTTCGTTTCTAAAGAAAAACTACACACATGACGACGCACAACACTTTTCACGTACTTTCTCCGAGCACGCACTTTTGTTTATTCCTGCTTTTGCTTGGAGTGGTAAGTTTTCCTGTTTCCTCAATTTCATGTCGTGATGTTCCTACGGATCTAACACTCACACCTGTAACATCAGAGCACAGCTGTTCGACTTCTCTCACTGACAAAGACGAATTCTTCTCTGTGAGTGCATTAAACACATGCAACACAATTCTTTTTTCGCCGCTTTGTAAATAATTATCCTTGCGATACTTCAGCGAAAAACTGGCGGTAGACTCTGCCATTATACATATAATAAGTACATGCGCAAAAAACGATCAATAAAATAATTTAGCTCCCGCACTCTCGAATGGCGATGCATGACTAACCCAGTTCAAAACAAGTTCAGTTATAAAAGTCATATAAACAAATATGTCACCACTACCGCTAAATCACGTGCTATCGTGTCATGTGCTTGAGAACAAAGGAAACTCCTCTTTACTTCGTTTAAGAATTAACATGCATTTCAGATAAATCAACTCTGTTGCGTAATATATTTAATTAAAACAGTTACGAAAATATAAATTTGACAATTCTCTTCCAACATATGATATATCACCATGTTAAATAACGAACTAATTTTTACCGCACGACAGTCATTACCACAACAGCAACCAATGAGAGGTGATTAGGTCACGTGACCGTTAAGAGATACTGGGCAAGCTTACGTGAAACAAGGTATAAGCATGTAATCCGCTGTCACTGTTTGTTATTCTGATCGACCTTGGTAGACTGATGGTGTATGTAACGTAATGCTGCTGTAATCTATAAGAGTATATCTACCAAAATAAAGGAGATTTTTAATTTCTGCAACTCGGCCTTTTAATTCTACGAACCGACAAAGTCACTATATGATTTGAATAAAATAAGCTTTTTTAATTAAAAAGCATAAAATAAGCAAACAAACGCCGTATTTCAGCGAAAAAAAATAAGCATTTTGCTTAGAAATCCGGGCTCTAGTTATTACGTAATGTGATGACGTGGAGCAATAGAACAGAAGTAATTTATTTGTTCTAGAAACATCGTGCGCAGAGAACCCAGAATATTCAGATAGCTTGGCGTCATTCTGCAAAGGAAGGCCCTCATAGTAAGACGTGTTTTACTTGTGTCGCTCTGTAAGTTTGCAGAAAAACGCTGAAGTTGTAAATGCATTAGTGCTGCACTAGTATCGTGTGCCAGAGGCATAAAGCTCAACGATGGAACAACAATAATTTGTGAAAGGACAGAATCCACATTTAAAACTGTAACGGAAGTTATTAATGGGTGGAATAAATCCCGCAATACTTAAGGGGGGACGTATACAAATATTCAGGGTCTTACAGAAATAGCCATAACATCCAAATTTTTCAAGTTAGAGAAGTGAAACTTAGTATACTCATTTAAGATGTTACAGTTAATATGCACAATTTTTTTTATAATTTTCCATTGTTTATAACCAATGCTTTATATTTTTTCTATATGCAGAGATATTTACAACCTTAAGCCCATTTTTTTTCAAAATTCACATATGCTATCTTTCTGAAATTTGGTATGTTATTTTAAAATACACCAAAAATGAATTTGTTGGATTTATATTTCTTATTGAAGCTGTATAGAATTTAAAAAAAATGTTAATCATATGCATCCTTTAAAAATTAAAATAATTTCATATATTTTACATCATCACATTCCATCTGGAGCTTAATCTTAAATTCCAGAACCAACAAAATATTCATTGTGGCATAAGAAAGCTGTGTGCTAAATTGCATCACTGTAGATGAAGTAGTTTGAGAGAAAAATGGGTTGAAGTTGTAGAAAATGCAAGTTACGGGGAAAGGCAATTAAAAATACAATAAGTATTATTCGGTTTGCCTTTTAATTTTAAGCCAGAACTTCCCATATCCATAGTCTGTATCCTCATTCTGGTCTTCTTCAGCCATTCTTTTTAAATTCCTCTTCTGTCTTGCTTCTTTCTGTATTAATTTCATAGCTGTTTCTGCACCAGCGATGCGAATGTTGTCGATACTCTGCAAAATTGTTTCCATAAACATACCAGGTTGATACCCTAACTGGTGCATAACTTTCTTTCTGCCAACATTCCCATCATTAAACACTATTGCAGCATCAAATGTAGTAATTTTCATCACTATGGAAGACACAAATGTTGTTTTGGGACACCTTTTCCATATCAAACTGTTGAGGCTTTCATTTGGGTTTTGTGTCTCTCCATAGAGACATTTGTTTAGCAAGTCTGGGTGTGCTAAGAATTGGTAGGTGGGCTTTATAGATTCCAAGACAGCTGATGGAAGACTATGTGTTGCTACTATGCTACTATGCAGCACTAGGACATTTAATTTTTTAAACGTACATACCGACCATTTACAGTCATAATATTTTGGTGTTTAATAACTAATACTATATACTATTTTACAAAACAATAAAAAAAAATTATATTTTTTGAACATTTTCTCGTACGTCCCACCTAAAAAGAAGAAGCTATCTTGTTTATTTCCTAAAAATTGCAGCATAGATTACTTTCACTCTGATAGTAAGACTCATTGCCCAAGAGCGCCGAGGCATCTACAATAATTCTACCAGATCGTCATCAAAAGTGAGAGTAACTAATATCTATCATCACGTCTTTTGCAAATTACCCTGTTGGATCTTCATTAACATCTGAACGGCCACACTTATGTTTTCTCTTTCTTCAATATATTTTTCGGTAATTCACAACTTTTTCCATTACATTATCAAAGTTTCTCTTCCAACCTGGTCCCAAGCAGTCGGAGTGAGTGCAATGAATTCCCCCGCTAGCAGGAGAATTCCACTAATGTACAGATGTATTTTTTTATCTTGAAAAGTGCAGAGCGATGCGCATTGGTATCTGGACGAGTCCACCTTAGAACGGTTGCAACTGTAGGGGAGGGCAGGTCAGTTGCGAGCAACTAAACACGTGCAGAGCTACTCGGTAACACTAAACCTTGTTTCAAAAAGTGCTTGTCTCCTGGTTCCAAGAGGGCATTTATAAGTGACACCTCCTAGCAACACATTAGGAAATAAAGTGCTAAATTTAAAAACACGAGAAGTAATAACCAATATCCATAGATTTATAAAAAAAGGAACAATGGTCTGGGTCAGCTATAAAAATCTGGGGAAGGGTATCTGAGGCAACAGTTGTGTCTGAAAGCAGTTTAGGAGAGTTATTAAGGAAAGAAAAGCCATTGGTGCTAGTGCAACAACGTCCTTCTCTGTGCCCAGTAAACAAAGATTAAGAACATGCACAAAATCTAATTTGGACGTTTTAATTCAGAAGTAGTTAGGCGAACTATGAATAATTTTTAAAGCACAGAAAAACAAAGACCAACTTTGAAGAAAGTGCTTATGAAGCTTAAAAATTCTACTGACTTCTAAGGCCGTGTCTGATCATTAAGAAGAGTTCTTTTGAAGCTAGGATTATTTGAAAAAAAAAAAAAACACACACACACACACACACACACACACACACACACACACACACACACACACACACACACACACACACTAAGCGTGACAGACAAATTTTAATCGAACATTGCACCATACGTGCAAAAAGGCTTAAGTATTTACGAAATATTCGGAGATATCGAAGTGAAGTTTATATAGTTTATATGGATGAAACTTATATAAATACAGCACATACTGAACAATATGCCTGGAGTGAAATACGTTACAGGGACTCTGCAGCGATATTGAAAGGCCGACAGTTGTTTATCATGCCTGCTGGAGGAGAACAGTGTTTTGTTCCAAATGCCTATGTACTATTTAAGATCCAACAAAAGCGTGGAGATTACTACCATAGTAAGAATTACAACTTAGTTTATAAGAGCTGCAAAACTGGCTTCGAGAATGAAATTTGTTTTTAGACACCTTAAGCACCGCCCTCCCCTCTCGTAATCTTACGCGTGTGACGCATTGTGGTGATAGGTGCACTATTCCCACTACAGTTGCTACTCATCCCTACCGCGCAGGATTCCTGTCAAGATAAAATAATACATCTGTACCTACTGAGAACAGCAATCTATTGTCTGCAAAACAAGTCTTCGGTTATTATAACGAACATAGTTCAATATTTTATTATAAAAACATAACTTTGTTTATGAAAACTGATCCGGATCAATGAGCTTTTATTGAACTACACTCGACACTTTTCTCTGTCCATTCAAAACCGAAAAGTCTGTTAAACAGCAAAATTGGTATTTAGGTTCAGTCTCTTCTAAGAATACGACACAAATTTTGAAACAAACCCCCTATTTCCCAAATACTGTTTACATGGTCATCCACAGATGCAGAACATGTAAATCTCGTTAAAGTAAACATTTATATCCTTTGTAGCTTTAACCACTTCCGAGATATTCACTGTTATTGGTATAAATTTTACAATATGTAAAGTTGTTTTTGTTCTTTTATTTCTGGCCATGCAAAGCCTTCAAAGGTATCACATAGTAACCAGCTCTTCAAACATTTGATTATCCCCTAATGCTCAATTCCTTCTCGGGAAGCAAGCCAGGTGTAAAGACGATTAGAAGTCGACGATCCGGGAATGTGCATCTCTCCCATCATCAGGATATTTATTAAATGTTATAACCACAAATGAAACACTGGATATGATACAACTATAAACAAAGACAAAACACTATCAAGATTCGTATTATTGAACAAAAGACTGTTTTCAGTAAATTAAGTGACAGGTCAGGAACTGGCGTGGGTATAGAAAATTGTCAAAGAAACGTAACTACTTAACTGGATGATTAAGCTGTATTGATCTGTGCTTCTTAAGTCAACGGATTTTCATTTTTAAGGCCGCTTTCCATGAGGCGCTGAACTGAAATCCAATATCACGATTAAGCGTGCTCCTTTCGGAGGAAATGACCAAAGCCCCCTTAACTCTCCGCTCCCAGTAGCAGTTGCATTTTGCCAAGATGGTACTCTCCCGAAGATTGGCTCTATGGTCGTTACCAAAACAATGCACTGCCATTCCAGACTTCTCAGGTTGCATTAAACGAACGCTCCGTTCATGTTCGTTTATTGTAGTAGCGATGATCCTTCTGGTTTGACCTATATGCGGTGTCCCACATTTACAGGGAATGCGGTACACTCCCGGAACTTGGAAGACCAGGTTGTCTTTCACTGGTCTCAACAGATGTTTAATCTTCGGAGGTGGCTTGTGGCATATTCGTCGCTTAAGCCTAAGAATTCCTCTTTACGCGTTGTATCTACAAGGACATATAAAACATATTGTCACCCAATTAGCGGAAAGCACAACCAACGACAGCTGAGTAAGGGGACAGAGGCAGCCAAGCAACACCCACCCATCAGTCTCTGTCACTGAGGGGATGATTAGGGAAAGGTCACTTGTCGCTGGCCGCCTCTTCCCCCCTTCCACTGCCATCTGGAACCTTCACGGTTATTCAGGGAAACTAGAGGCTTCGAGAAAACGGCGATATTCCTATAAAAAGGGTTGCAGTGAGTGAATTGAGTCAGTCAGCCAGATCTTGGCGAGCAGCGTAAGAGTGCAGTGCTAGTGTACGACGAGAAGACTGTGTACGTTCATCGGAGGATTGTACGTAATTGCGAGAGCAAAGTGGAATTGTAACGGACGAACTGGTGGATCGTAATTGTGTGCGTTACGTAATTCTGTGTAATTGGCAAGTGTTTAACTGTAAGTCTGTGGAAATAAAGAACATTTTTTGAGTGGTGCAATTGGTCTTTTCATTTCACGAACCCACAAAGTCACAATATTTACAAATACCTATTTTGAGCAAATTAGCGTTTGTAGCCCGCCTCGGTAGCGTTGTGGTAGAATGTCTGCCTCACGTTCAAGAGGTCCCGAGTTCGAATCTCGGTCACGGTGAGTTACCTGGATAAGGTTTTTTCTGGGGTTTTCTCTTATCCTTTAAGATGAATGTCGGGTAACTCTAAGTTCAGTGGACCTTGGGCTCATATGAGTATCATTTCATACATTTCATGCATCGCCCGATATGCCTTAATGTTACAGAACGTAAATTACAACAACAAAAATGGCGTTTGTAAGTGAAGTATGTGCAAGAGTGAGAAGAGTTAAGTATCTGAGTGCAGTACAATATCTTAATTGCGACGTATCTTTGCGGGATAAAGCACAGAGATTGTATTTTCTTGAGAATTCATTTGTTTTATTAAGTTTTGTTAATGAAAACTTATATTGGAGTTACTGGTTTTATAAAGAAATTATAGGGGGTAGGTAAATAATTACAATTAATGCATCTGCAGTAGGATGTGCTTTTGTTGTTTATGAAAACCAAACGGAACTAACTCATTCCATGTTTAAATTGTCACCTGAATGTTCTGTATTCCAGTCGGAGCTCTTAGCAATTAAAGAAGCTATTAAATGGTGTACTGATAATGGGAACAGTGATTCACAATCAGCTCTACTCGCTAATAATGATAAATACAACTTAAATTCATTAGCGCATGAAATCAGAACCTTGCTTCAAAACCATCCAGGACATATTTGCATGGGATGGCTTAAAGGAAACAGTTGAATTTTAGTTAACGAGAGAGCTGAGTGCTTGGCTAAGAAGGCTGCAGAATCCAATCTTCCTGTGACATAATTCTTTATGTCCTATTTCTACTGTAAGGAGAATAATACATCAACATATTCTTGAAGAATGGAACCAACAATGGCCAACAACTCCAAATGGAAGTTTAACAAAAACATTATTTTTCCCTAGTGTATATGACAGAGGAAAATGTGAAACTCTTGTACCAAATTTTGTTTTGACACAATTTTTAAGTGGACATGGTAAATTTGGTGAATACTTATCACGCTTTCACTTAACATCCAGCCCCGAGTGCATGTGTGGTGAAGAATTTCAAACTGTGGTTCATCTCCTTTTCTGTTTTCCCATTTTCTGGAGAGAAAGACAAGAATTAATATTCAAGCTAGACTCTCTAGGAACTGAAGTTTCTGCTCCGCTAACATCTTTGCTAATGAAGCCACAACAGTATAAGTACTTCATGATGTTTATAAACTCAGTGTTTAAACGTCTGAAATAGTTTAAATTAATATGCATCAGAATATAACATATTTTCTTCCTTCTAGTATTTAAAATATTTTTGTTAAAATTGTGTATTCTTATGTATCAACTATAACCCTAATATACCACTATGTAAAATAGGGTTCATAAATCTGGTTAAATAAAAATAAAAAAAAAAAAATAATTACAACAAGTAATTTTTTCATATTGCTTGTATATAATACGTATTTTATATTCAATATTCAAGTATATATGTATTAAATTCTACACTTGAATGCTTACAGGTCTTTGTGGCTACTGAACGCAAATCAGTCTCACCTAATCTAATAGTACATCTTACAAGAGACAGCTCTGAGGCCCATTACTTTAAAAAGTTCATCTAGGGACAATATCTTTGTATCTTCTAAACGCAGAGGTGCTAGGTTCAATTCTTGGCTTACTAGAGAATCTTTCTTTAACCAGTATCACTTCCTATCCTCTGCAGTCCGACGTATGAAAGAGAGTGTGCTTCAAGAACAGTCTTTTGTTTATCATTTCTTGTTCTTTCTCCTTTTGAGCGTTGCCGATCATACCCAGCTGCTTCACTGATTCCTGGTTCCGCTCTCTCGTCATGAACATCTGTCCATATTCTTTTAGAATGTCCCACAATGTCCTGCAGATGTGTTGCTTAAGACGCACCAATTACATTTACGTTCCTTGCTACACACCAAAGCAAGACTTTGGGTAACCCTTGGAAAATATATACGCAATTTCATACGAGGGCTGATCAATAAAGAATAATCATAATTTATTTACGGTCATGATTTTTGGCACTAAAATTCAATCTTATTATATTCTGTTAGCTTAATGTGAAACAAACACGCCATAGTGGTTTCATTGTTGGTACTCCTGGTTCCCGACTGTGAGAACCAGGCAAGTTCACACATGTTCAGTATCGCCTACCGCTGCAATGGAGGTAACACGCGAGGAATAATATGCGGCTTTGAAATTCTGGTTTCGTCTGAACAAATCTTCAGTTGAGGCCTATACAATGTTACAGGTGGTCTATGGAGAGCCTGCTCTTCCCTACAGCACAGCTCGAAGGTGGTTTAAAATTTTTAAAGAGGAGAGACAATCAATTTCAAAGGAAGGTGGACCCGGTGTTCCAGTTACTGTTCTTACGGTAGAAAACATTAACACTGCTGCTGCCATTGTGAGAGAGGATCGACGAATTACCTTAAGATCACTCTCTGAAATACTGAACATTTCATTGGGTGTCACCCACACGTTGGTGACAGAAACATTACACATGAGACGTGTTTGTGTGCGATGGGTTCCAAGACTGTTGATTCCCGAACAAAAGAACATTCGCATGCAGGTCTGCATGCAGTTAAAGTTGATGTTAGAGGAAGATCCAGAGGTTCTTTCAAACGTAATCACTGCTGATGAAACTTGGCTACATCATTTTGATCCTGAGAGCAAACAGTACAGCTCAGTGTAGAAATCTCCTTCATCACGAACCCCCAAAAAAGAAAAAGTGGTTGCTTCTGCTGGGAAAGTTATGATCATCTCATTCTTTGATATTCATGCAATGGTTTATCAATATGTTGTACCTGCACACACATCAGTAACTGAACAATACTACAGGGATGTCCTGAAAACATTGCAAGCCCATATGAGGCACAAAAGAACACATTTCCGTGAAGCAGGCTGGATGCTGCACCACGATAATGCGCGGCCGCATATTGCCAATATTGTAATGAATATCCTGCAAAAATCAACGTGAATCGTAGGAGGAATTATCCATCATGAGAAGCAGTGGTAAAGGCTGCGGAGGTGATTTTGAAGGATATCTCAAGAAATGGTCTCCAGCATGACTTTGAAGACTGGCAGAAACGCTGGGACAAGTACATCGCATTCAGGGGACTCTATTTTGAGAAGGACCATCAAAATTAGGAGGATGAATAAAGGTACGTTGTCAAAAAAAATTATCATTTGATCATTCTTTATTGAACAGCTCTCGTAGAAAGAGAAACAGAACTGTCTTATATTTTTACCAGGCAGGCCGAGACATACAAACAAAATAAAATCCTTTCAACCCGTACATGATACACCATTTTAGGCAGTCCTGAATATTTATAGATATATTAGGGATTATATATAAGTATATAATATTATTTTACCTTTCTTGTGATCATTATATTATTGGGTTGCGATGTTCATTTGCCTTGGTTAGCTTCAGTGTTGACAATTTAGCTTTTAGAAAATTAAAACATTGTACACGAGGGGGCATTGGAAATAATAAAATGATGAAAAGAACGTAAATATATTTAATATATGACAACTTTTTTAAAGATATTCATCTTTTGAGAAAGTATTATTTAACTCATATTCATGGCCTTATTCAATGAGCCGATTGGTACATTCAGCAACAAACAAAATTTGGCATTACTGGGTGTTGAAAGCTTTTGGGCATTGAATTTTCTGCTTTTAACACTACTAAAAGGCCACCTTCACTATCGACTGTTTAAAAACATAAACATTCCTTAATTTCATTTGTTAATGAACTCCGTTTCTTTTCTCTCCCTACCTCCCCTCTTGCGATCCCCTTTTGTCTATGACTACAGGGTACATAGAGCTTATAGTTAGCAGACATTTATTTCAGGATAAGGGAAAACCTCCAACGTTAAGTCATATCGGACGATGAATGAAATGATGTTCAAATGAGTACAGCGTACTTAGAGCTTAGAATTACCAGACATTCATCTTTCAGGATAAGAGAAAACCTCCAACGTTAAGTCATATCGGACGATGAATGAAATGATGTTCAAATGAGTACAGTGTACATAGAGCTTAGAATTACCAGACATTCATCTTTCAGGATAAGGGAAAAGCTCCAACGTTAAGTCATATCAGACGATGAATGAAATGATGTTCAAATGAGTACAGGGTACATAGAGCTTAGAGTTACCAGACATTCATCTTTCAGGATAAGGGAAAACCTCCAACGTTAAGTCATATCAGACGATGAATGAAATGATGTTCAAATGAGTACAGTGTACATAGAGCTTAGAATTACCAGACATTCATCTTTCAGGATAAGGGAAAAGCTCCAACGTTAAGTCATATCAGACGATGAATGAAATGATGTTCAAATGAGTACAGGGTACACTGAGCTTATAGTTAGCAGACATCTTTCAGGATAAGAGAAAACCTCCAACGTTAAGTCATATCAGACGATGAATGAAATGATGTTCAAATGAGTACAGTGTACATAGAGCTTAGAATTACCAGACATTCATCTTTCAGGATAAGGGAAAAGCTCCAACGTTAAGTCATATCAGACGATGAATGAAATGATGTTCAAATGAGTACAGGGTACATAGAGCTTTGAGTTACCAGACATTCATCTTTCAGGATAAGGGAAAACCTCCAACGTTAAGTCATATCAGACGATGAATGAAATGATGTTCAAATGAGTACAGGGTACATAGAGCTTAGAATTACCAGACATTCATGTTTCAGGATAAGAGAAAACCTCCAACGTTAAGTCATATCAGACGATGAATGAAATGATGTTCAAATGAGTACAGTGTACATAGAGCTTAGAATTACCAGACATTCATCTTTCAGGATAAGGGAAAACCTCCAACTTTAAGTCATATCAGACGATGAATGAAATGATGTTCAAATGAGTACAGGGTACATAGAGCTTAGAATTACCAGACATTCATCTTTCAGGATAAGGGAAAAGCTCCAACGTTAACTCATATCAGACGATGAATGAAATGATGTTCAAATGAGTACAGGGTACATAGAGCTTAGAATTACCAGACATTCATCTTTCAGGATAAGGGAAAACCTCCAACGTTAAGTCATATCGGACGATGAATGAAATGATGTTCAAATGAGTACAGGGTACACAGAGCTTAGAGTTACCAGACATTCATCTTTCAGGATAAGAGAAAACCTCCAACGTTAAGTCATATCAGACGATGAATGAAATGATGTTCAAATGAGTACAGGGTACATAGAGCTTAGAATTACCAGACATTTATCTTTCAGTATAAGAAAAAACCTCCAAAGTTAAGTCATATCAGACGATGAATGAAATGATGTTCAAATGAGTAAAGGGTACATAGAGCTTAGAATTACCAGACATTTATCTTTCAGTATAAGAAAAAACCTCCAAAGTTAAGTCATATCGGACGATGAATGAAATGATGTTCAAATGAGTAAAGGTACATAGAGCTTAGAGTTACCAGACATTCTTCTTTCAAGATACGGGAAAACCTCCAACGTTAAGTCATATCGGACGATGAAGGAAATGATGTTCAAATGAGTACAGGGTACATAGAGCTTAGAGTTACCAGACATTCTTCTTTCAGGATAAGGGGAAACCTTATGCGGTTAACTCACCATGAACGAGATACAAACTGGGGACGTCTGGAACCTGAGGCGGACATGGAATGTATCACAGAGTACTTCAGTCATCAGTTCTAGAAAAAAACGAAATTCCATTACTTCGTCACGTTCAGTTTTAATTACTGATAACACCAGATTCCTTCAGCTTTCAAAAGTAGGTTTTTAATCAAGGTAAACTCTGAGAGTTTCAGTTTCTAAATAAATTATTTCTTGAAAGAATGCGGTTTTATTGTGTTGTGATTTTCGATTGTTTCCTCAATTCATATGCCATGATCTGAGCAGCTAACTTTTAACAACTAATGTATGAAGGTATTTTTCTTTTGTTTATTGGTTGTGTTTGCAAATCGTTGAGGTGACGAGACTCACGTAATTTCGTAGCCATTCGTGGGATTACGCTGATAACGCCAGTCGTTTGTTCTAACAAGGTGGTGCTTTGGGAGTCCGGCGGCAGGCGGCAGTGGGGGAAGGAGACATTTTCTCTACACCGGTTCTGATGTTGATTCAACCCAGAAGAAAACATGACTGGTCATAAACATTTCCCTCCGCTCTTCATTTTGTTTCTTCTGTCTGTTTGTATTTCATCTGCCGGGTTTACACTGCCTTCTCGAAATGATTTTAAGTAAGAAAACAAAAGACATCCCTAAAAGTACAGGTAGGTCACCACAACTTCCGTAAATGGATACCATTTCTGTCAGAATTTGAACAAGGGAGTAGTGGTACCACTTAAAGATACGCCAACGAGGTCGCTCCGAATGTAAAGCAGCACATCTGCTTTCCATACAACTTAAGTTACATCTTAGACAACTGCACATGGTTTTCACTACTCACTCATCTACAAAAGGTTCATACACAAACATTATTTCAGTTGTTTATCGAGATAAACATTCATTACAGAATATGTTTTATAAAATACAGTAAAAAAAACGATAGATTTCTATAAAGGCTTTGATGTTTTTGAAATTCCATGATCCTTGAGTAAGAAAAAATGCAAAGCGACATACCACTTCAAAATTTTAGTCACATGACTTTCTCTACACTTTTGTGCATACTACAGTAAAACTTCTCTAAAGTGGAAGCCGATCGTTCCTGCATTTATTTTCCATTTACACAGTTTTGCGTCTTACAGAGGGTTGTGTTTCAATACAAAGAAATTACAAAATAGTCGCACAGATTTATAGCGAAGCATACTATAAAATAAAGTGTAATTAATAATAGGCTGATATTTATGCACTATATTTTCAACTTACATAGAACAATTGTACGAGGGTGGTCTGAAAAGTTTCCGACCTCAGCATGAAGATTGCAGCACTGATAGATAAAAATTAGTGGTATTCCTTAATTGATCTGTTAACAATTACTCACCAAGGTTTCAGCCATTTTGGACGCTCACTTGTTATGTAACAGTGTTTGAGTGAGTTGATGTGAATGTTTTTATGAAAATGGACAAAATCGAGTATCGAGCAGTCATTAAACATTTGTGTTTGAAAGGCAATGTGCCTACACAAATCAAAGATGAGCTGGATTCTGTGTATGGAGACTCTGCACCAACATTTACAACAGTGAAATTTTGGGCAGCTGAAATTAAATATGGCCGTAAGAGCATGGGAAGCTATGGAAGTTCCGGACCTCCAAAAATTTCAACTACCGTCGAAAACATCGCCAAGGTTCACCAAATGGTGCTAGTCGACCGCCGAATTAAAGTGAGAGAGATAGCAGAGGCTATTGACATGTCAAAATAATGTGTTTGTCACATATTAAATCAACATTTAGACATGAGAAAGCTGTCCGCGTGTTGGGTGCCGCGTTTGCTCACGTTAGATCAAAGACGTGTTCGAATGTACATTTCCAACGCTCTGTTGGCACCGTTTAGGCGCATTAAATCCGAGTTTTGGCACCAATTAATTACTGTAGATAAAACTTGGGTACACCATTATACGCCCGAAGCAAAAATTCAGTCTAAACAGTTAACTGCAAAGGGGTAACCGGCTACAAAAAAGGCAAAAATTGTTTTTCTCGGCTAGGAAAGTGATGGCGACTCCTCTTTTGGGATAGTCATGCAGTTATTTTAATCGATTAGGTTCGAAAAGGAAAAAACATTACAAGAGCACACTACGCATCATTACTTGACAAGTTGAAGGCACAACTTGTTTTAAAATGGCCACATTTTCAGAAAAAGAAAATCCTGTTCCACCTAGACAACTGAGTCTCACATTCAGCGGTTGCAATGGCAAAAATCCACGAATAACTGTTTGAGCTGCTTGACCATCCGCCTTACTCACCAGATCTAGCCCCAAGCGACTTCTTTTTGTTCCCTCATCTGAAAATTGCGCTTGGAGGACAGAGATTTTCGTCAAATGAAGAGGCAATCACCTTCGTGAACAATTGTTTTGCAGAGAAAAACGCCGAGTACTATTTGGACGGGTTACAGAGATGGGAGCATCGCTGGAAGAAGTGTGTAGAGTTACAAGGAGACTATGTTGAAAAACGCCGAGAACTATTTGGATGGGTTACAGAGATGGGAGCATCGCTGAGAGAAGTGTGTAGAGTTACAAGGAGACTATGTTGAAAAACGCCGAGTACTATTTGGACGGGTTACAGAGATGGGAGCATCGCTGGGAGAAGCGTGTAGAGTTACAAGGAGACTATGTTGAAAAACGCCGAGTACTATTTGGACGGGTTACAGAGATGGGAGCATCGCTGGGAGAAGTGTGTAGAGTTACAAGGAGACTATGTTGAAAAACGCCGAGTGCTATTTGGACGGGTTACAGAGATGGGAGCATCGCTGGGAGAAGTGTGTAGAGTTACAAGGAGACTATGTTGAAAAACGCCGAATCTATTTGGACGGATTACAGAGATGGGAGCATCACTGGGAGAAGTGTGTAGAGTTACAAGGAGACTATGTTGAAAAACGCTGAGTACTATTTGGACGGGTTACAGAGATGGGAGCATCGCTGGGAGAAGTGTGTAGAGTTACAAGGAGACTATGTTGAAAAATCAATCTGAAAAATACAAGACATAGAAGGGTACATAGAGCTTAGATTTACGAGACATTCGTCTTTCAGGATAAGAGAAAACCTCCAACGTTAAGTCATATCGGACGATGAATGAAATGATGTTCAAATGAGTTCGGGGTACATAGTGCTTAGAGTTAGCAGACGTTCAGGTTTCAAGATAAGAGGAAACTCTGGAAAAAAATCTTGTCCTGATAAGTCACTCTGACCGAGATTGAACTGAGGAAATCTCTTGGATGTCGCTAACACCTACGCAACAGAGGCGGGCATCTATTTCGTGGAGTCACATACTTCTAATGACTAATTTCCAGTATTCTTCCTATATACGGCTTTCGTTAGTTATGAAGTGTATTGCTAATATTGAGGTGAATACTTAATTTGAGAAAAAAGTTCATTTCTAAATTTATATTTTATTAAAGGTTTGTGGCTAACAAGCCTCTAAAAATTGGAGCTATGTCGGCTGTCCTGAACTTTTATTTCATATTTCTTTATGTTCTTTCTTTTGGACTGTTACCGCTTATGTTTTGGTCTGTATAAAATAACTTCAAACAAAGCAGATTTGATAACTACACAAATCTTTATTTGAAGATATCAAGATCAATCCAAATAACAATAGGTTAACAGAAGCTATTCTAAAAAAATTATTATAATAGTTATATGCTTATTTTTTAGAGTAGTCCACTGCTACGAAATACTTAGGAAGGATTTTCGTAGTACGGTGTTCCACTTGATGTGCACTTGTTAACGATGGGAACTGCTCACGGCTGAAAGAGTGAACCGACTCCATTCACTGACTACGAAAGAGTTCACCAGCAAGTTCCCATGATGGGTACATGCAGATATCTTTCACAGTATGACAATTGCCTGCGTTCCTTCTAAACAGGGATGTCCAAAAACGAAAATATGCTAATCTTTCTACCATTCTTTTACCATTACAATAACCTTACTACTCCACCATAAAACTTACTTTACCTTTTAAATTATTTGTAGGTATATCTAAATATATCTACAAACAAGTAAAACTATGGCTACCTAGCAACTATGGTTTCAGAACCTAAATTATGTTAAGAATATGTATGACTGAAATTTCATGAACGTTTTCAACAAAAAAAGTCAGGTTTTCGTCTTTTTAGTCAACAAAATAGTGTAAGCCTTCCTGGATCCAAAGAATGCTTAGATAGATTCCGAAAGCTATTTTTAAATGCTCTAACCTAGTTTGAAGGTTACGTGAATGCTAGTGTTAGATATGAATTCTAATTCTTTATTCCAGTTTTCTCGCTATTAAAAGTTTCAGCATTTTTATCATTTAAGAAATTCATAAAGATACTGAGAATAGAAATTGCTCTGGGTTTTATTGTGAGATGCATTTTAAGTACACTTTCTTTACTTCAAAACACAAAAATATCCAATTTTGGGGGCAAAATAGCCATATTCATAGCTTTAAAAATTTCTGGAGTCTAAAGTTATTGAGACACAGAGAAACCTACAGCAAATTCAAAAATATATGTTTTGGGAACCCGTTGTTAAAATATTAGACGAAAATATAAGTTATTTAGCTATAGGGGCTTTTTAGGTGACGTAACCAAGAATAAATAGATTTGACCAATCTTCCAAACTATCAAAGTAAAATTGTTAAAATTTGGGTTGCATCATATTTGCATAAGTTACATCTGTGATACAAATCTTAAAAAGCTAGCGTTGTTAGTTCAGTATTTCAAATTTTCAATCATAAGTATCTTTAACAATGAAAGGGCAACGGGATGCTTAATTTAATAATGATGATGATAAGCCACTTTAACAACATGTTAATAGAAAAACGTACCTCCTTTTATATTTTTGAGAATAGGAGAATGGATGCCAAAAGGGTAGTGAATAAACTCTTTCGCTGACATATCATATTCTAATTCTTTCAACAGTGATATGATGGAGAAATAAATTCTATAATCGAAATTCCACGGTAATGTCCATTTTGAGACTGGCTTAAAAAAGCACTTCTTTGAAAAATGTCCATGTATACGTCTATGATGTTGATACCTAAGTTCAGCGGAATTTGAAAGATACAAGAAAATCCCCAGTACAAGCTACCCCTATATGGAAAATTTTGATTTGCTGAATAATATATCTAATGGAAATTAATTGTACTTTCACACTAGCCGTGTGTAGGACGCACTATGAAAGTGTAGAGCCAGACTGAAAAATTCAATGCCCTAGCCGGGATTTGAACCATGGATCTTCTGGTCTCCGTCCAGCCGCTCTAACCATCGAGCTACTATGGCCAACGTGCCAACATGACAATAAATTCTTCAACTGACTCGTGTTTTCCCCGGTAAACCACTAGGAGTTCTCATAAATACATGAGACAACTACCTTAATGGCGACTTACTATGCTGTAAGTACTTTAAGGCCCGGGCTTTATAGTAAACCACTAGGAGTTCTCATAAATACATGAGACAACTACCTTAATGGCGACTTACTATGCTGTAAGTACTTTAAGGCCCGGGCTTTATAGTAAGTCACTAGGAGTTCTCATAAACACATGAGAAAACTACCTTAATGGCGACTTACTACGCTGTAAGTACTTTAAGGCCCGGGCTTTATAGTTCGGACCACTATTAGGTACAATTCATGGAAATTAATTGTTCTTTCACACTAGCCGTATGTAGGACGCACTATGAACGGGTAGAGCCAGACTGAAAAATTCAATGCCATAGCCGGGATTTGAACCACGGATCTTCTGGAGTCCCTCCATTAATTGTACCTAATAGTAGTCCGAACTATAAAGCCCGGGCCTTAAAGTACTTACAACATAGTAAGTCGCCATTAAGGTAGTTGTCTCATGTGTTTCTGAGAACTCCTAGTGGTTTACTATAAAGCCCGGGCCTTAAAGTACTTACAGCATAGTAAGTCGCCATTAAGGTAGTTGTCTCATGTGTTTATGGGAACTCCTAGTGGTTTACTATAAAGCCCGGGCCTTAAAGTACTTACAGCATAGTAAGTCGCCATTGAGGTAGTTGTCTCATGTGTTTATGAGAACTCCTAGTGGTTTACTATAAAGCCCGGGCCTTAAAGTACTTACAGCATAGTAAGTCGCCATTAAGGTAGTTGTCTCATGTGTTTATGAGAACTCCTAGTGGTTTACCGGGGAAAAACACGAGTCAGTTGGAGAACACGTGTCATGTTGGCACGTTAGCCATAGTAGCTCAAGGGTTCAGAGTGGCTGGACGGAGACCAGAATATCCGTGTTTCAAATATCTCTAATGGTTTGGCAAAACCAGCATTGACTAAATACTTCCATTTGAAAGGTTTAATGCCTAAAGAAATCAAGGAGGAAATGGACAGTACATTGAAAGACTCTGCCCCTTCATATACAATGATTAAAAGGTGGATTGTAGAGTTTAAAGTGATGTGCCCCGCTTTGGAAGCCCTGTGGAGGTCACAACTCCAGAGATCATTGAAAAAATTAATCACTTAGTACTAGAAGATCGCAGATTAAAGTTGTTTGAGATAGCACAGCTGTAAACATATGAAAAGAACACACAGGTAATATTTTAAGAAATGTTTCGGGCTTTCACAAGGTCTGTGCAAGATGGGTGCCGTGTTTGTTGACACCTGATCAAAAGTTGCAAAGACAAACTGTTGCAGTTAAGAATTTGGAGTTCTACTGTAAAAATTCAAGTGAATTTTAGAGACTAAGTACTGCCATGGATGAAACTTGGATACATCGCTACACTCCAAAAAGTAAATCACGGTCAAAATAGTGGATTGCGTCATATGAACCAACTCCATAAAAGGCAAAGTCAATTTGACAGCTAACAAGGTTATGACGAGTGTTTTATGGGATGCACAGGGAATTATTTTTATTGATTACTTAGAAAGAGTTCAAACTATCACTTGTGACTGTTACGCAAGGTTACTGCAACGTTTGAGTTATGAGGTGAAATTAGACTTTTTTTTTAGATTAGACTTTTGTTGTGCATATTCCAAAATTCTACAATTTACAACTTTAGGCAACATTTATTTGTGTTTACCTTGTTGCTACCTTGGCTTACATGACACCACGGTCGTCTGCTCTGCCAGGTAGCTCTTAACCTCCATACCTCCTTGTTACTTAATTAGTCCCATTCTTCCCCTCATCTTCCTGTCTTATATTCTTTACATTTCTTGCCCATTTTTCTTTTACCTTCTGCAAGAACTCACCAATACTTCTTACCTTCTTTTCCTCCCTTACCGTTAACATTTTATAGCTACTATCCTATTCTCTACTTTCTTCCATTTTTCCTCCCAAACTTCCTTTTTCCACATTGCAACCTCCTCTCATTCTGTTACATAGTGTTCTATGCTTTCTTTTCTCCCCACGCAATTCACAAATTCCTTTTTCCCTACCTCTTATCGCTCTTAGAAATATTGTTCCTGTTCTTATCCAAGCTAACCCTTCTCTCTCTTGCCTATTGCAGAAATAAACGTATGCTTCTAGTTACCAATTTCTTTTTACGAGGGCTGTTCAATAAAGAATGACCATAATTCTTTTGCCGTCATAATTTTTCGCACTTAAATTCAATCGTATTACACTCTGTTATCTTAATGTGAAACAAATACGAAGTAGTAGTTTCATTGCTGATACTACTGGTTCCCGCCTGAGAGAACCAGGCAAGTTCACACATATTCAGTATCGCCTACCGCTACAATGGAGGTAACACGTGAGGAACACTGTGCGGCTTTGAAGTTCTGCTTTCGTCTCAACAAATCTTCAGGTGAGGCCTATACAATGTTACAGAAGGTCTATGGAGAGTCTGTTCTTCCCTACAGCACAGCTCGAAGGTGGTTTAAAATGTTTAAAGAGGGGAGACAATTAATTTCAAAGGAAGGAGAACCCGGTGCTCTAGTTACTGCTCTTACGGAAGAAAACATCAACACTGCTGCTGCTGCCATTGTGAGAGAGGATCGACGAATTACTTTAAGACCACTTTCTGAATTACTGAACATTTCATTAGGTGCCACCCACACGTTGGTGACAGAAACATTACACTTGATAAGTGTTTGTGCGTGATGGGTTCCGAGACTGTTGATTCTCGAACAAAAGGACATTCTCATGCAGTTAAAGTTGATGTTAGAGCAAGATCCAGAGTCTCTTTCAAACGTAATCATTGCTGATGAAACTTGGCTACATCATTTTGATCTTGAGAGCAAACAGCAAAGCTCAGTGTGGAAATCTCCTTCATTACCAACCCCCAAATAGCAAAAGTGGCTGCTTCTGCTGGGAAAGTTATTGTCATCTCATTAGTAACTGGACAATACTATAGTGCTACAGGAATGTCTTGAAAACATTGCAAGTGCATGTCAAGCGCAAAAGACCAGATTTCCATGAAGCAGGCTGGATGCTGCACAACGATAATGCTCGGCCGCATATTGCCAATGTTGTTGCTGAATATCTTGCGAAAATCAACATGAAGTGCATCCCTCACCCTCCCTATAGTCCGGATTTAGCCCCATGTAACTTTTTTATGTTCCCTAACTTGAAGAAACGCCTTCGTGGGAGGCATTATCCATCATCAGAAGCAGTGGTGAAGGCTGCGGAGGCGATTTTGAAGGATCTCTCAAAAACGGGTTCCAGCATGACTTTGAAGACTGGCAGAAACGCTGGGACAAGAGCATCGCGTCTCAGGGGAGACTATTTTGAAAAGCACCACCAAACTTATGAGGATGAGTAAAGGTACGTTGTCAAAAATAAATTGTGATCTTTCTTTATTGAACAGCCCTCTTACTTGCTTGTAAAATTGTAATGATTTCATATTTTCTAGATTTCCTAATATTTCCTGTCTTCTATTCTGTATTTTACTAATTTACACACATCGCTTGTATTCCTTTGCTCTAATCTCCATATATCTCCCATTCCTATTTTTTTCCCCATAATTCCTCCTATCTCTGCCCACCAGATATTTGAGTTCACTAATCTTTTTTGCTGTCTCATGCATCATTTCATAATTTCCTCTTCTTCTTTGACCAAACACTAGCAAAATGTTATTATTCTTTCCATTATTATTCCATTTCTTCTTGACTTTCCTTATTCTACTAAGAGAGCACACAGGAGAAAAATTGAAACAAAAGAAAGGGCGGCAATGAATGGGATAAGAATATGCAAATATACAAATGACATCCAAGTGGTTAGAAAGAATGTTTGAAGCACTAGTTGAATCCAAAATGCTGTATGCAATGGAGATCTGGGGGGCACAGAGGCAAACAAAACGGTGGACCAAAACTACAGAAGGTTTTGTAAAGAGCTACTAGGTTACCAAGATGACGTGAAAAGAAACAGAGCTCATTTGTTTCTTCACGACATTGCTCCGGTCCTTCCTTCAGTCACTGCAATAGGAAAAAATGTATTGTATTTTACGTCCTCCAACCTTAAGGGTATGTATGACTGAAATTTTCAAATTCTGAACTAATAATGCTAGCTTTTTCAAATTTACACCATAGGTGTAGTATAATGTATACATGTTACAACCTAAATTTGAACCATTTTTCTCCAGCAGTTTAGAAATTATGATAAATGTTGTATGTTTTTTGTTACGTCACTAAAAAAGTCCCTTGCGACAAAATATTTTGAATTTTGGTCTAATATTTTAACCCTATGTTCATAATACACATACTTTTTGAAATTGCTCTGGGTTTTTCTGTGTCTCCTTTAGTTTAGGTCACAAAATTTTTTTAATTTACAAACTCTTTTTTGTCTAAAAAACTGTAAGTTTTGTGTTTGAAAATTAAAAATATATGCTTATATACATTGCACAATAAAACCTAGGGAAATTTCCATTCCTCATGATATTCTGAACCTGTGTAGGAAATTTCATGAATGTAGTACAAAAACTGCATCGCAAGGAGCATTTTACAGGAAGAAAAATGCTGAAAATATGAACATTGAGAAAACAGTGATTAAAGATTTGATTGCATAACTCACATTAAATTCCACCAGGCTGATAGGTTGGACCCTCAGATTTCTTTTTCCTGTTCTCTGTTGCTGCTTTTTCCACCTTTTTCTTCTTTAGATGTTGCTTTTCTTCTGCACAACTTCGCTTCTTGCTTTGCAGGATACGAGTCTGATCTCGCTGCACTGAAGTTTTCCTTGCTGAGTCTACTACACTTTCATCTCTGATATTTTGCTGCAGCTCCAATGACTTAAGACTACCCATGTTAAACTCACTGATGCTTTTAATAACAGCAAGATCCAATTTTTGTTTTGATATGAAAACTTCCTTTGGGCACTTATTCCATATGACATGATGCAAAGATTCATTGGCATTCTGTGTTTTTCCTGTTTTGCACCTCTCTAGTAATGTTGTAAAAGCCAGTCTCTGATATATTGGCAACATTTTAGGAACTATTTTGTCTGAAAGCCTTATTTTTCTTTTCTTGAATTGAAAATTTAAGAACGGAAAACAGACAAAGAATGTGGATGTAGGCAAAAGAGGGCGTGACTCTGACAGAGTTTAAAGGCCACCAACATTTAAATAAGCATTTAAAAATGCCGTCCGGAGGCATATTATGCATTTTCCACATTCGGGAATGTCTAAATTATTTTATAGAATTAAAATAAAAAAGTCGTTATTTTCACGACTTTCATGAAATTTCAGTCATACATATCCTTAAGGCATAACGGACGGTGAATGAATTGGGCGAAATGATGCTCAAATGAGTCCAGCGTCCATGGAGCTTAGAGTTACCCGACATTCGTCTGTGCGAATTAAAGTTGGAATTGCTTGAACATCGACCGTAGTCGCCAGATCTAGCACCTAGTGACTACCACCTGTTCCAGTACTGCAAATAATTTCTTGGATGATAAATTGCACTACAGAGATGATTTAATTGAATTATAAGACCGATATGATAAATGTATTAGCATTTTTTGAGGTTATGTTAATAGAGAAAAAAGAATTTTTGTTATTGTGAGGCCTGAAACTTATCGGCCGATGCTCGTATTAAAGACAAGCAGCATAGAATATTTAATTTATGAAGGTTGACAGGGAATGTCAGTTACATTTAGAGCAATTTACCGAACTGAAATGTCCAAGTTAGAGGGTCCCTTTTAAAGATTAACATCTTCCCTCATTTATAACTTGTTTAAGGTTGATATCATTGTTACGGCAGCCTTTCTCTGACCCAGTTTCCCTTAATGAATACTTATTTAATTGTGCCACACACAACGGGTGCATCACCCTGCTCGCTAAATCATATTTTATATTTCTATTATTCTGTTTTATAGCCCGGTGCATCAATCTACATCTAAGAAAAGAAGACGGGAAAAGGAAAGAAAGAAAGGGGAGAGCGAACTTGATCAAACAACGCCATAAAACATCGAGAGGTTCTCCCAAAGAAATGAAAGGAAGGGAGATATGATTTGGATGGTAAACATTCAGATATTACTATCATGCCACACGTGGTTTGGTTTCAATACACAATGTGGAGCAAGGGCTCTTGAACCACAGCATGCCCCACAACTGGATACCTCACTCTCATGTTACTTTCTCTCTCCACTGTCGTTTACCTTTTATATAGCTTCTACAAACATCCAGAACTTATTTTTGTATTCAATTTATGTTTTCGTGATAAAGTTTACACCTTTCGTTGTAGATATAAAGCAGATACAGGCAGACAAAATAATAACGTAAAAACTGAAGTTAAAAACAGTGAAGCAACACAAATATTACAATAAAATATACTAATTTGTTACAAACTTCATTTATCTTTTCAAAAAATTATTAAATTCTTCAGAGAAGCAGGATACTAGATTGTCAAATATTCATTTGCATCGTCAGTCAATGAATACTGCGATCCAAATAAACCTGAACCATTTCAATAGGTTATAACTCTTGAACAAATAATAGGACACACGTACAACTTTGGGAGAATATAATACACAATTGGGAGATCACATTACACTATTTACATCTCAGAGAAAATGTTGGAAGTGTCCTCCACCAGCATCTATACATGTTTGTACTCGTCTCACCATATTCTCTGAAGTTTTACAGAGAGTATCCTCGCCGAGTTACTTATTTAGGTTTGAATGGATTCCTTGAGAACATCAATTGTCCGTGGTCTATTCTTGCACACTCTATTTTTTAGATACCCCTACAAGAAAAAATCCGGTGTGGTTAGGTCAGGGATCTGGAGGCAACAGAACTTTGAGATTATTCGATTATTAGAGAAACTAGTTACAAGTTCCATGGTATCATTAGATGTATGGAATGTTGCTCCATCTTGCTGGAAATAACCTTCTCTCAGTTCGATATTATCTCTGTAAAACTTCAGAGAATATGGTGAGACGAGTACAAACATGTATAGATGCTGGTGGAGGACACTTCCAACATTTTCTCTGAGATGTAAATATTGTAATGTAATCTCCCAATTGTGTATTATATTCTCCCAAAGTTGTACGTGTATCCTATTATTTATTCAAAATTTATGGCCTAATGAAGCGGTTCAGTTTTATATGGATCACACTACATTACAATAGAACTACTAATTTGTTAAATGATTGACTTATCTATTTAAAAATTTGATAAATTCTTCACAGAACTCAGGACACTAGATTCTCAAATATTCATTTGCATCGTCAGTCAATCTATTTATTTCTCTTCTTATTGTGACAGAATATTTTTGTATTACCAACCTCTGAAAGTAAAACAAACTGACAATCGATTGGTGTTCCTTCAAAATTCATCACGCAATTTTGTGGTGTATCTCGGATGCGAGAGCCCCTAGTGGTCTACTGGGGAAATATGAGTCAATTTGAGAATTTAATGTCATGATGGCTAATTGGCCATGGTAGCTCAAAGTGTTAGAGCGACTTAACGGAAACCAGCAGGTGCGTGGTTCAAATCCCGGCCATGGCATTGAATTTTTAATGTTGAGTCTATCGAAAACTTTAGCCCACATACGGCTAGTGTGAAGAAATGATTAATCTCCGTCAATCAAATAAAATTGATCTTCCTTTTCATTCAAATCAAGGATTGGGTACTTATTGATTACAATTCAGCAAAATAGCGTGTAAGATAAGCGAAGATATCACAAGTAACGTTGCATCATCTGAAAACATTCCTTAGTTTTGCCCACGCCAGCTCAATTGCATACAAATCAGTTATACGGAGGTAGACGAATAATAAATAATGTGTCCCCCTTCGGGAGCCATAATATCCACAAATGTTCATACAAATATAAATTATTTTCAAATAAGTGCTAATGTACATTACCAGCACACTCGTAACAAGGATAAACTGGCAATTCGAGCGCACCAAACGAGCCTATATGAAGGCAGCTTTAAGTTCAAGGCATTTTGAGACTCCAAAAGTGCTGTATACCCTGGTATCTGTAAATGAATTCTGCTTAAGAATGATTATTTATTCTGATATTTGTTTAATATCCTCAATAATACCGTTTGTAGTATTAAAGAGAGATTAAAAGCTTATCCTGATGATGTTAGATTTACTAATTCAATTTTTATTTAATACAAAAGAGCATTAAAAATATAGAACGAAGTTTTATTGAATGTAGATGTGTTCATTTTAAATGCAGTAATCTGTTTTATACAATATTGCCTTTATATCTATCTTTTATATAAGACTTGTTGTGCTATTTGTTCGAATTTCAACAAAATATTTTATTTTAAAGACAGATTTTTAATCTACAGATTAGAAATTTGTCACCAAATAGTGGTCAATAAAATCTCATGTATTTACATTACAATTAATATATTTTTATCTCCTAGATTGTCTCTAAAAATTAGGCTAGTAAATCCGTAACTCATTTTTTTGTGTACAGTGGTACTTATTTGTAAGCATACTGTAGTTGGTGTGGTCCCTTGTCAGGAAGCATATTAAGTAGATGATATTTTATACATATTTCTGTGATATAACGCTTCACTGACACTCGTTCATTCACTCCCACTCAAAGGGTGCTTCCCCTAATGGAGTTGGCGAACCAGACAAATTATGAATATCACATTATGATGTTCAAACTAAAGCTTATCTCTGTTGAGCTTGGGAACAACTCGTTTTTAATACTTACCTGATGTCATCTAGGGTCGGTAGGGGTTCACGTATTGTCTGCTGCAAACAGAACTAGCCTTTCTCTCCGCTACTGTACGTTTGCTGGAGGGTTCACATGACCCTCTGTCATCTATTATTGGGAAAACCCATGAGAAACTAATAGCAAATAAATAATTTTTATGTTAGAATCATTGCATAAGTAAGAACCACAGGCTGAAATTTGGTCAGAAATTTGAGGTCATTAGCCCAAATTCGTGTTAAAGAAAAAGAATGGGTATAAGTCAGTATAGCTAACGCATTTAGAGTTACAGTAAACTCATTCAGTTCAAAGATTTGGCATTAAGATAATTTCTGAAAATTAAACGAAAAATAAACAAATAAAGAGCTAACACAAGACCGGAAGGAAAAAAATTGCTTCATAGACAAATTATAAGCCTCGATATTAGTAAAGAAAGTTAAGTGTAGAAATTGTAAACAATGGTGCCTTCCTTTTATGGATAAAGAAAATACAATGAAACAAAACAACAATAAATTAAACTTTTGCAACTACTGGAGATCCAATCATATTGATAATTACGAGAGCTGTTCAATAAAGAATGATCACAATTTTTTTTTTTGACAACGTACCTTTACACATCCTCATAATTTTGATGGTCCTTCTCAAAATAGTTTCCCCTGAATGCGATGCACTTGTCTCAGCGTTTCTGCCAGTCTTCAAAGACATGCTGGAAACCATTTTTGAGAGAGATCCTTCAAAATCGTCTTCACAGCCTTCACCACTGCTTCTCATGATGGATAATGCCTCCCACAAAGTCATTTCTTCAAGTTAGGGAATAGAATAAAGTCACATGGGGCTAAATCCGGACTATAGCGAGGGTGAGGGATGCACTTCATGTTGATTTTTGCAAGATATTCAGCAACAACATTGGCAATATGCGGCTACGCATTATCGTGGTGCAGCATCCAGCCTGCTTCACGGAAATGTGGTCTTTTGCGCCTGTTATGGACTTGCAATGTTTTCAGGACATCTCTGTAGTATTGTCCAGTTACTGATGTGTGTGCAGGTACAACATGCTGATAAACCATTCCATGAATATCAAAGAATGAGTTGGCCATAACTTTCCCAGCAGAAGCAACCACTTTTGCTCTTTTTGGGGGTTGGTGCTGAAGGAGATTTCCACACTGAGCTTTGCTGTTTGCTCTCAGGATCAAAATGATGTAGCCAAGTTTCATCAGCAGTGATAACGTTTGAAAGAAGCTCCGGATCTTCCTCTAACATCAACTTTAACTGCATGCAGAGCTGTATGCGAATGTCCTTTCATTCGGGAATCAACAGTCTTGAAACCCAAAGGGCACAAACACGTCTCATGTGTAATGTTTCTGTCACCAAGGTGTGAGTGACACCCAATGAAATGTTCAGTATTTCAGAAAGTGATCTTAAGGTAATTCGTCGATTCTCTCTCACAATGGCAGCAGCAGTTTTGATGTTTTCTTCCGTAAGAGCAGTAATTGGAGTACCGGGACCACCTTCCTTTGAAATTGCTTGTCTCCCCTCTTTTAACATTTTAAATCACCTTCGAGCTGTGCTGTAGGGAAGAACATACTCTCCATAGGCCTACTGTAACATTGTATAGGCATCGACTGAAGATTTGTTGAGACGAAAGCAGAATTTCAAATCCACACATTGTTCCTCGCATTTTGCCTCCATTGCTGCGGTAGGCGATATTGAACATGTCTGAACTTGTCTGGTTCTCACAGGCAGGGACCAGGATTACCAACAAAGAAATTACTATGGCGTGTTTGTTTTACATTAAGCTAACAGAATTTAATAAGATTGAATTTTAGTGCGAAAAATTCTGACGATAAAAAATTATGATCGTTCTTTATTGTTTTAATAGTTTAATTTGCAGGTTAATAAATATACCCCTGAATAAAGAGGAATTTAATAGGGATAGACACAGTATTTACACTGCTTTAACACAATTTTATATATAAAAATAATGAAAAAAAATGCTATTTCTAGCCTTAAAAAGTAAAATATTTTTGTAACTCTAAAAAATTTACTTGTCATCCTTGGGGTAGTAAAAACTAATATTTTTAAAGAATTTGGTACAATTTTTGTCCCTGAAAATAAATAAATATACTACATTTAGTAAATTTGTCTAAAGATATAAACTTCCTAGAAATGAAACATCTGGGACATAGCAATTCAACTGTTTAGACTGCGGCCGGGCTTACATAGGAAAAACCAAACGTATTTATTAGCAACCATTAAACTTGTCAACTAATATTGTCTAACCTCACACCTACCCACTCATACTCTGAGACCTGAACTACAACAACAACGAAAAGACTCTAGGCTAGCTTGTATCCATAGTTACAGGCCAATAGCTTGTTTAGTTTTTGAATGACAGCATTTTAAACAAGACAAGTGTAGAGGTTTCACGAAAATGGAAGATTTGGAAAACAAACGAGCAGTGATTAAATACTTCCATTTGAAAGACTTAACGATTAAATAAATCAAGGAGGAAATGGACAGTACATTGAAAAACTCTGCCCCTTCATATACAATAATTAAAAGGTTGGTTGTAGAGTTTAAAGTAGAGCGTACGAGCACTAGTGATAAGCCTCGCTCTGGACGTCCTGTGGAAGTCATAACTCCAGAGATCATTGAAAATATTCATCTTTTGTTACTTGAAGACCTCAAATTAAAGTTATATGAGATAGCAGAGACTGTAAACATATCACAAGAACGTGCAGGTAATATTTTAAGTAATATTTCGGGGTTTCACAAGCTTTGTGCAAGATGGCATCTGTTGACACCTGATCAAAAGTTGCAAAGAAAAACTGTTTCTGTTAAGAATTTGGAGCTCTACCCTAAAAATCTCACTGAATTTTTGAGACGGCTTATTACCATGGATTAAACTTGGATATATCACTACACTCCAGAAAGTAAATCACAGTAAAAACAGTAGATTGTGTCAGGTGAACCAACTCCAAAAAAAGGCAAAGTCAAATTTGTCAGCTAACAAGGTTATGGCAAGATTTTTCTGGGATACACAGGGAATTATTTTTATATTGATTACTTGGAAAAGGTTAAAAGTATTACTGGTGACTACTACGCAAGCTTACTGCAATACTTGAGTAATGAGGTGAAAAGAGAAAGATCTCATTTGGCAAAGAAAAGAATCTTGTGCCTTCTGCTAGCTTAATATGAAGCAAACACACCGAAGTAGTTTCATTGTTGGTACACCTGGTCCCCGCCTGTGAGAACCAGGCAAGTTCAGACATTTTCAGTATCGCCTACCGCGGCAATGGAGGTAACATACAAGGAACAACATGTGGCTTTAATATTCTGCCTTCATCTCAACAAATCTTCAGTTGAGGCCTATACAATGTTACAGGAGGCCTATGGAGAGTCTGTTCTTCCCTACAGCACAACTCGAAGGTGGTTTAAAATGTTTAAAGAGGGGAGACAATCAATTTCAAAGAAAGGTGGCCCGGTGCTCCAGTTACTGCTCTTACGGAAGAAAACATCAACACTGCTGCTGCCATTGTGAGAGAGGATCGACGAATTACCTTTAAGATTACTTTCTGAAATACTGAACATTTTATTGGGTGTCACTCACAGGTTGGTGACAGAAACATTACACATGAGACGTGTTTGTGAGCGATGGGTTCCAAGACTGTTGATTCCCGAACAAAAGGACATTCGCATGCAGGTCTACATGCAGTTAAAGTTGATGTTAGAGGAAGATCCAGAGTTTCTTTCAAACGTAATTACTGCTGATGAAACTTGGCTACATCATTTTGATCCTGAGAGCAAACAGCAAAGCTCAGTGTGGAAATCTCCTTCATCACCAACCACCAAAAAGCAAAAGTGGTTGTTCTGCTGGGAAAGTTATGGCATTCTTTGATATTTATGGAATAGTTTATCAGCATGTTGTACCTGCACACACATCAGTAACTGGACAATACTACAGGGATGTCCTGAAAACATTGCAAGTTCATGTCAGGTGCAAAAGACCACATTTCCGTGAAGCAGGCTGGATGCTGCACCACGATAATGCGCGGCCGCATATTGCGAATGTTGTCGCTGAATATCTTGCAAAAATCAACGTGAAGTGCATCCCTCAACCTCCCTATAGTCCGGATTTAGTCCCATGTGACTGTTTTCTATTCTCTAACTTGAAGAAACGCCTTCGTGGTAGGGATTATCATCATCAGAAGCAGTAGTGAAGGCTGCGGAGGCGATTTTGAAGAATCTCGCAAAAAGTGGTTTCCATCATGTCTTTGAAGACTGGCAGAAACGCTGGGACAAGTGCATCGCATTCAGGGGAGACTATTTTGAGAAGGACCATCATAATTATGAGGATAAGTAAAGGCAAACACTGCTTTATAAAAGGTAGTATGGATAACTACCAGGTAGGGGTACAGCTCTTATGTTGGTAACATCCATTATTATTTCTGAGGCAGTTGAAACTGTAGTTAATTTGGAACTAATGTTTAAGACAGAGTGTAGCATTTGTAATATTTGTACAGTGTGAATACTATCTGTAGATGTGCAGTTGCTATTTTTTTTCACAAATTCGGCAAAACTTCATAATTGAATTTCTGTATTTAATGTGAATTTTATTCTAATAAAAAAATTGAAAAAAGACACACCCGGATGCAAATATAATAAAAAAAAAATAAAAAAAAAATAAAAAAGGTACGTGGTCAAAAAATTGTCATCATCTTTATTGAACAGCCCTGGTTGAGTTCCAGGCTTCATAATTAAGCTCTTATTATTTAACGTAATTGATATAAATTAATCATTTCTTCACACTAGTCGTATATAGGCTAAGGTTTTCTGTAAGTAGAGTCAACATGAGAAATTCAACGCCATGGCCGGGATTTGAACCACGGATCTCCTAATTTCCTTTCATTCGACCCTCGTAGATGTGTTCTTACTCCATCCAGCCTTTACTTCATTTTGTAATAATTTTTGTTTTATTTCAGATTCTATTTCCTACCTATTTGTATCAGGCAGTCATCTTTTGGATTTTTTACGACACTTGATCTGTTTTAATATCTCTTTGCCAAATTTCGTATTTGGTCCGTTGTAGCTCTGCTGCCCTTCATTTTGGATGCTGTAGGTATATTTTTCATTTAGGAACAATGACATACTGCTTTCAGTTTTTTCTACATGCATTTTATTAAATAAGACATTCTTCCATAATTCTACCTATCGAAGATAATATAAGCATATATGATTGCAAAAATTGGTTGGTTTTCTTGCTTAAAAACTTCCATATTTTACGCCAAAATCTGATATTTTCCTAACCTCTAAAATTGGTAGAAATATTTTGGTTACAGTTATATTCTTGAATTGGGTTATGCTTGAACACATCAAACGTTTGACCACTTTTAAATAAAGAAAGGAAGTCTTGTGGGGGCTAACACCTGTTCAATGTTTGCATAAACCACAGTTGCAAGTCATGTTTCTCTGCAATATTGTTAGAGAGTATTGTTTGAAAGAGACTGTCCTCCATTTTGTGTTTGCTTCAACCGGTAAGAAAAGTTAAATGTTTCTTCTTGCACAATATTGACATTCGACTGGATGAAACAATGGGCATTTTGTCTCTGTGTCAATCTATAGCTGAGGAAATGCAGCAAGACCATTCGAGGTACCACATTCGAAAATTTTGTTTTTATATAAACAAAATTATTTATCACGGGGTATGCTCTTCTTAGAAGATGCTCTTCACGAATTCTTCAACCTTCATTGTGTTCAAATGATTATTCAAAACGACTTCTGTACACATTATTTTACAAAATATTGTTAAAACACGTATTTTGGGGTTACAATCAAGTAAAATGTTAATTTCGAACCTTTTTTTTTTTTTGTTAGAGCTTTCACGTTCTGGATATTTATTTCTAATATTGATAGTAATCTCTTTAAAAATTTGGAGGATTATCTTTCAATTACGTTCCACTTAATTATTCAAGTAACAAAATTTAAAAAAATAATACAATTATTTGGTAAACTTGTTCTTCTATAAGGGACATTTGATAAGTCTGGAAAATTTCAATGAACGTCTGGAAATTTTTATTGCAACTTTAAGGGTGGTAAGATTGATTATTCAGAAGGTTGTACAGAAAATTTGAATGTGCTACAATATACAGTTCATTGTTGACATCCTCCTGAACTGGCCAGTGTGATAGCTGTGAGTGAAAATGAAAAAAAAAAAGAACAACATTTTCATTTGCAGGGCTGGACTGCCGCACAAGCCAAAACTGAATTGGATGAAGTTCACACGGTCTCTGCACCAATATTGAAGAACATTTCCTTTTGGATGAATGAATTTAAACGTGGTCATAGAAACACTGAAGATGGATCGTGCTCTGGTCACCTAATTGAGGTCACCACACAGGATATCTTTGAAAAAAATCCATGATCTGGTTATACAAGACGGCGAGATCAAAATTCGTGAGATTTCCGAGGCTGTAGACATTTCAACTGATCGAGTGTTCAATATCCTGCATGAAAAATTGGCAATGAAAAAGCTGTATGCAAGATGGGTGCCGCGATTTCTCACAGTCAGCCAAACCACATCCATGAAGACCCTTCTACTAAGTGTCTGGCGATGTTTAATCACAGTCTGCAAAACTTTTTGCGCCGATTTATGACCTTGGATAAAACTTGGATCCATCATTATACACGAGAGTCAAAACAGCAGTCAAAACAACAGACCAAAGCTGGTGAAAGTGTACCAAAGAAGGCATTGCCATTTTGTAGGCTGTTAAGGTAATATAACCCATGGCACGACAGCCCTTAGAGGGCCAAGGCCTACCAACCCGACTGCCGGCCTCACGCCTACTTACGCACGGCAGAGGTGGACGATCGTCCAACCGATACGGGGAGCAGATGTGGTCAGCATCTCGGCATCACCCAGCCGGAATGTTGGTTTTCATGACCTAGGCCGCTTAAAGTCTGTTTAGTTAACTGGTGTGCACGTCGGCCGTTGCCTTTGACGGGCCCTCATAATCGTTTTACAACCCCCGACCCTCCTTCTCCCAGATCTTTCTGTAAGGTTGCCACCTTTCTCGATACGTCATGGGTGTCGTACGAGGTTTCGTCTAAATAAATTATCTTATCTGCGAAACTTCCTTATATAGCCAAGCTACAATTCTACTGGATTCCATAATAACCCTTAACTTATTCAAGGTGCGGTATTTGATACCCAGCTCCTTTAGGAGATCGCGCAAAGTGCAGTGCCCATAAGGAAAATCACAAATTTCTTGCAAATGTGAAACCAATTCGTCTAAGATGGGCGCTCTCCCTTTTGTATAGAATCTATAAATTTCTCGACGAATTAAATCGCTTGTGAAATTATCTACTTTAGAGAAACGTTTCCTTTTGTTTTCACACTTGATCGGCGTCTTTGGTATTCCTTTCGTCACAATATTTCTTACTGTATTTCTGTGAGTACCCAGAATTTATCATCAGGTTCATTGCACGACCCCTTACCAAGATTATTTTTCAGCACATATTTATATGTGTTCAAAACAAGCGCTTGAATTTGCTTAGAAACAGTTCCCGTTATAACTTTGTTTTTTAAGGATTTTCCAGTAATATAACTCGGCCCGGTTATTCACACTGTCTTCACTTTGATTATTTTCACTTGACTGAAATTTATCTACTACTTCATTTGTATTTATCACTGCATTTCCCTCCCACGGTCTCCACATCGTGACACACAACGAATTTCTGCACGTGATGAAACTTTGGCAACTGAGACTCTACGTGAAGTAAACATGCGAATGTAATTTCCAGAAAATCAGGGTTGGTATTGGTCCTCAACGACAGTGTTCCATTTCTGAAGTGTGGAGATAGATTTATGACGGTCATTAGTGGGCGGAAGGCTCAGGTTCCTTTGACTCCGAACTGCACATGCATTAACTAAACAGACTTTACCTAGCATAAGCTCCTCACTTTCCTCACGATGCTGAGTGGGCACCGGTCCTATACCCGGGACCTAAAATCCCCACCACATGGGTGGGATCGAACCCGGGCCGCTTTCCCTGGGCAGGGACCAAGGCATGCTGGCTTAGCCCGCTACGCCACGGCGCAGGACTTGCACTGTTTTATGGGATTCACAAGGAATGATTGTCATAGACTACTTGGAAAAAGGTACAGCCATAACTGGAGCTTATTATAATTTATTGTTGGATTGTTTGCAACATGAGTTGACTGAAAAGAGAACGAGATTGAAACACAAAAAGTGCTCATTCACCAGGATAATGCACAATCGTACACATCGCAGTGGTGAAAGTGCATGAGTTGGGCTTTGAATTGGTCCTTCATCCAACTTATTTACCAGACTTAGCCTCAAATAACCTCCTCCTGTTCCCAGACTTAAAAATTTGACTTGGTGGTAAGAAATTTTCATCAAACGAAGAAGTGATAGTCACGTCAACGAGTATTTTGCAGATCTTGACGGAAACTATTCTTCCGACGGGATAGAAAAGCTGAAACAACGCTGGACCCAGTGTATAGCCTTCAATGGACACTGGATTTTCGTATGAACACAGCTGAAAAAGTGGCGGGTGAACAAAGTCGGAAACAAAAGCTGTGAGACAAATTTCTCATCGTTGGAGAAGGAATTGTTAATTGAAGTATAAGGATGCCTTGGAAAATAAGAGGATGGATGCGGTGAATGTAAAAGACAAAGCTGTAACGTGGAAAAAAATGGAAACGAATTTAATTCAAATGCATGCGACAATACTAGAATATAGGAGAAACTTCGTCAGTATTACGTAAACTTAAAACGAGGAGTGAAGAAGTACAAGAAACGAGTAACTTGACGGGAGGTGGACAGTGTATTATCCACATAATTCAGTGAATTATATAATAACAAAGTTATTAATACTTGAAGCAAAGGCGAGATCGGCATATTCCTTTCGATGCATGTTCTAACTCAGTATTACGTAAATTTAAAACGAGGAGCAAAGAAGGACAAATGACGAGTGACTTGAACGTTTCAAGACGAGAGGTGGCAGTGTATTATCCACATAATTCAATGAATTATAAAATCGCAAAGTTATTAATGCTTGAAGCAAAGGCGAGATCAGCATATTCCTTTCAATGCATGTTCTAACTCAGTATTACGTAAATTTAAAACAAGGTGCGAAGAAGGACAAGTGACGAGTGACTTGAACGTTTCAAGACGGGAGATGGACAGTGTATTATCCACATAATTCAGTGAATTATAAAATCGCAAAGCTATTAATACTTCAAGCAAAGGCGAGATCGGCATATTTCTTTCGATGCATGTTCTAACTCAGTATTACGTAAATTTAAAACGAGGAGCGAAGGACAAGTAACGAGTGACTTGAACGTTTCAAGACGGGAGGTAGACAGTGTATTATCCACATAATCAGTGAATTATAAAATCGCGAAGTTATTAATACTTGAAGCAAAGGCGATATCGGCATATTCCTTTCGATGCATGTTCTAACTCAGTATTACGTAAGTTTAAAACGAGGTGCGAAGAAGGACAAGTGACTTGAACGTTTCAAGACAGAAGGTGGACAGTGTATTATCCACATAATTCAGTGAATTATAAAATCGCAAAGTTATTAATACTTGAAGCAAAGGCGATATCGGCATATTTCTTTTGATGCATGTTCTAACTCAGTATTACGTAAGTTTAAAACGAGGTGCGAAGAAGGACAAGTGACTTGAACGGTTCAAGACGGGAGGTGTACAGTGTATTATCCACATACTTCAGTGAATTATAAAATCGCAAAGCTATTAATACTTGAAGCAAAGGCGAGATCGTCATATTCCTTTCGATGCATGTTCTAACCTCTCTTGTACTTCCGCAGTAACCTTCATAGCAACTTGTTTCGACAGTCTATACCTCTGTAGAAAATTTTATTCTGAATGCTCCTCCTAGGCCGTACTCTATTACAAATGCCATTTAGACGGTCTTAAATATGGCAAATCGACATCAAAAGCTGGTTCACGCCCGCCATCTTGAGTATTTACAATTGTTAAGGACTTAACATCAGAAATTTGGCTTGTTAGTTTAACAGGAGTGTTAAGCTAACACTTTTGGTAAAATGCAATTTTTGTTATACCTATTGCTAAACTAATGTTAAATCTTAACATCTGTTGGTGAAATCGGACATAAGAATTTCACCTGAAGATGAAGTGGTAGTGTTTAACGTTTAACGCCCGCTTTTACTACATACGGCACCGCAGGCGATGACACTGATGATACATGAGATGAAGATGGAGCAGCGGTGGAATGAGATGGCGGGGAAAACCGGATATCCCGGAGAAAACCCGCCGCAGCGCCGATTTGTCCACCACAAATCTCACTTTGCGGTCGCCTGGGATCGAACCCGGGCCGCCTTGGTGAGAGCCAAGCGGTCTAACCACTGAGCCACGGCGCGGCCTACCTGAAGATGAAAAAGAGAAGCTGCAGGTTGAGTAAGATGCTGTGCCACACAGGTTGGTGGCTTAAAGTGACCAGTCTATACACAGTACCTACTTTTCTTTTGTGGACATTGCGGACTTCTACTCTTACTAAACAGGCTTGTTCAAACTTCCTCCATGGGACACGTGCTGCAGGGATTCCGGTCACATATTCCACATAAATAATGATTACTTTCACAAAATTTAACATCGTCCAAGAAGGACGTTCCAATGAACTTTATATTTTTGGCTATTACTATTCCTGTGTACCTATAATGTGTCAAGTAGCTAATTCTATGAACATTTACCTCGATTGAAATATAGTTGAAAAATAATATCTTCCAGAACATTCTGTAAGTATATGCAGGAATAAAGAGAACGTGACGCCATCTCCTTAGCAACAAGTCACATGAACATTGTGATACCGACTTAGTAATGAGTAAAGAATTTTAGTTCCTCTGAGCGCCGGGTGCAGTGCTACTGGAATCCATTCAGAATGAAACGCCCCCTACTTGTATTTATGACGCGAGGTCCCCTCAAAACAAAACAACATGTCATCAATAATTTTCAACCTCCAGCTTTTTAAAATGGGAGGAAAATATCAATTGGGGATTGTAATTTATTGTTTTTGTTTTTTTCAGGACCAGTACTAACGCAACTATACCAGGAAAATGATTTGGGAGTGGCGAAGCATAAAACAAAAGCTAACTGGATCGTAGGTTGAGGTTTAGTCCATTTCTGTATAAACAAGTGAAGTTTCACTCTCTAATATCTACGTCACAGCTGCGAGGTTTCCCAAGTAACGAAAATCTAACGTGTTACCTTTATATCTTCATTAGCAATTAAAAGTCAGAGTGGCTTACGCGATTAAATGTTATATAGCTCACATATCAGCCTCAAAATTCAGGTAAATAGAAATCAGTATGTTCAGAAATCAGAAACGTATACAAAAGCAATTTCTAGAATTTAGGAAGTCAAAGAGTGAAGTTGAGGTTAAGACTGCCAGCGAATAATGTACACATTTAGAACTAATTTGATAGAAATGCCTGTATTATGCGTTCAAATTTGGTAGAATATAATACAATTGGGAGATTACGTTACACTATTTACATCTCAGAGAAAATGTTGGAAGTGTCCTCCACCAGCATCTATACATGTTTGTACTCACCTCACCATATTCTCTGAAGTTTTACGGAGAGTATCCTCGCCAATGTTACTTATTTTGGTTCGAATGGATTCCTTGAGAACATCAATTGTCCGTGTTCTATTCTTGTACACTATATTTTTAGATACCCGCACAAGAAAAAATTCGGTGAGGTTAGGTCAGCGGGTCTGGGGGGGCCACAAAATTTTTGAAATTATTCGATTATCAAAGATACTGGTTACAAGATCCATGGTGTCATTAGATGTATGGCATGTTGGTCCGTCTTGCTGGAAATAACCTTTTCTCAATTCAATATTATCTCCGTAAAACTTCAGAGAATATGATGAGACCAGTGCAAACATATATAGATGCTGGTGGAGGACACTTCCAACACTTTCTCTGAGATGTAAATAGTGTAATGTAATCTCCCAATTGTGTATTATATTCTTCCAAAGTTGCACGAGTGTCCTATTATTGGTTCAGAAGTCACGGCCTATTGAAGTGGTTCAGGTTTATATGGATCACACTGTATAAGGGTCTCTGATTGAGGAACTGGTAAAAGTATTAAAGCAATTAAATGGTATGATGAGTTAATGGTTTCGGAGAAAATATTTAATTTAAACAATAGAAATCGTATAACGAATTTTGAAATATTGCAAATCGATTCTGTCCTAAATTTGTTCCATTTTCAGAGTTATGTAATAAATACAAAAATAATACATCTAGCGACAGTAATGATAACAACAAATGAATTATTGACTGACGACGCAAAGTTTACGAAATATACAACACATAATTATTCAAAATCATCGAAGTTGTCATCAAAATATTCATCTATACTGTAATAGGCTCTGCTTAGCAAGAATTTAGTCAGTTTAGATTTAAACTTAGCAGCTGACACAGTATTTTTTAGACTTTTCGGAAGCTTAAGTAGTTTTGGACCAAAGTATTGGGGCTTATGTTCAAAAAGTTTTCGCCTTTGACCATTAACAATATATTTATTCTTTCTCCTTGTTTCATATGTGTGGACATCGGACTTTGTGGAGGTTATATTTCTGTTATGTACAAAAAGTATTTTTCGTAGAATAAATATGCAGGGAAGAATAAGTATGTTTAATTTTTTAAAATACGCCTGCATGAACTCGTACGTGTTATTTTTGCCAGGTATCTGATAGCTCTTTTCTGTAGGAGAAACATTCTGTTAAAGTTTAATTTGGAAGTTTGTCCCCACAGCTCGATGCCATAAGAAATGTGTGAATATATTAATGCAAAATATAGATACTAAGTTACTAGTATCTACTGAGAGAAAATTGAGTAAATATCGCAACACAAAAAGTCCTGAGCTTAATTTACTTTCTAGTTTTTCAATGTGGTTGTTCTAATTTAACTTGTCATCAAGGATTAAACCTAAAATATTTACACCTTTTACACACTGGACTAGACTATTACCTATATTAAACTGAGGTTCGAAGGGACGTCTCATAAAATCAAATAGAATTAATTCGCTTTTTTGTGCATTAGTACACAGCCTGCTATTAAAATACTATGACATGATATTGGAGGTCAAATTTGCATCGATTTCTAGATTTAGTAAGTTGCTGTGGCTGAAACCCAGTGTGGCATTGTCTGCATACAAACTTAAAGCTACATTACACTGTACCACAGTTTTTATGTCGTTAATATACAGAATAAACAATAAAGGTCCACAAATAGACCCCTGGGACACGCCAGACTGTACCTCTACAGGTTTTGATTTAAAGTTACCCAAAATTCATAAAACAGGAAATAAGATGCGCCCAATCATTAACAACATAAACACACCCTGCTGAAAGCTATCCAAATGGTTAAACAAAAAATTTAAGGAGCTACCAAAATTCAAAAGCCACAGCATTAAAAATTCGTTGGAATTCATCAACAAAACTAAAAATCTACAATTTTCTCCCACCGACCGAATGGTATCCTTTGATGTAATCTCCTTGTTCCCAAGTGTTCCGAGAGACAAACTCATAGAGTACATGCAAACATGGCTTCAGTCCCTACAAATAGACCAAAACGTCATAGAGGAATACCTTCAATTAACCAATATTTGCAATGAACAGTCCTTTTTTACATTCAATAAAAAAAATTTCAAACAAAATCAGGACTATCTATGGGCAACCCATTGTCCCCATTTTTGGCAGACCTGTTAATGAGCTTTTTGGAAACGCACATCACAAAGGCATTCCCACTAATTTTTAAGCATGTGGATGACATTTGGGCAATAATAAATGAGATACAAGTGGATGATACATTAAAATTACAAAATCCTGCAATAAAATTCTCCATAGAAAAAGAGATAAACAATGAAATCCCTTTCTTAGATTTGAAACTTACCACAAAACATAATAAATTTGAATTTGGCATACACAGAAAGGAAACACACACAGAAAATTTCATAAAATCAGATGGATATAACCCAAGACAACACAAGCATGCTGTTATCAACAGTTTAACTTACAGGCTAGTTAATGTACCTTTAAACAAGATGGAATATAACAAATAATACAATAACATCATTCACATTGCAGAATACAATGGATACAGTGCTGAATTGGTCAACAAGAAAATAGATAAATTCAAAAGACAACTAAGATGCAAACAAGTAACTACTCTCTCCCCAATCAGCAATGAAACCTCATACAGAAAATTTACGTATCATCCCAGAGCTACACACCTTTTCCAAAAAGTCTTCAAAGAGCACAATATTACTTTGGCCCCACAGAACAAATTTAGTGTACAACACCTTTTGAAATCACATAATACAAAGGAGATACCCACAGACAAAAGTATCAGGAGTGTACCGGATAAATTGCAAGGACTGTGACAAATTCTACATTGGAAAAACCAAAAGTAACATTAGGCTTAAAGAGCACTTTAGGAACATCAGGAATAAAGAAATAGATAAATCGGCGGTAGCGTACCATTTTTGGAAGGAAAATCATGACACAGAACGAGAAATTCACTTACTAAAAAGTGCCCAACCAAGTGCATTAACCAAGTGGGAAAAAGTCTTTATAAAGAAATATGAAAGTAAATTGTTTAATTTCGATACTACCTTTGAAGAAAATCCAAATTTCAAGTTCATCAAGATACCGACAGAGACGCACCTATCACCTCCGAGGAGTTCACTGAACCGGCATCCATCAGTCGACAACAGCTGATGATGTTAGGAAGATCCTAACGAAACGCGTTCTAGGTAAATACTAGCAATAAATGGAGCACTGAGTATTAGTTCGACTCAAAATTGTATTAAAGTCACCTTGCATTTCAGTTGTACATATTGTGTTCTGTTAGTCGTGTAGGATTGTATCAGGTTGTTACCTAGACCTCTGAGTCCAATACGTTCAAGTTAATTTAATAGCATTTTTGTATCGACACAATCGAAAGCTTTTGATAGATCTAATAAAACCCCAGCTGCAAAATTACCTGCAACAATGCTATCAATTATGTACTCAAGAAATGTTGAAGATGGGGATATGGTAGATTTTTCATGGACAGATCCATTTTGGCAGTCTGATATGAGGTGAAAGCTGTCAATGAAAGTTACGATTCTAGAATAAATTACTTTTTCCACCACCTTGGCTAAAGAGGATAATACGGAAATAGGCCTATAATTGTCCATCTCTACTTTATTTCCTTTCTTGAATACTGGGATAATTTTAGCTACTTTGAGACTTTCAGGGAAAATTCCATTTGCTAGCATTTGTTAGCATGACCACATCTGTTAATTTTGTGGAAATTTTCATTAATTTTCTTGAAATATAACTGAAGTTTATAAAATATTATTATATTTATATAGTATTTGTTGCTTCACTGTTGCTACCTTGCTTTTTTATGTATTCGCGTAAAATTATTGGAATTAAATGCAGGACTTTGTCTCGGATATTAATTTGTCACTGCTTTCAATTTTGGTCAATTTTTAACTTAACAGTGTTCAGAAAACCGTGAGAAACGTGAGTGAATATAACAACTGGTCTATTTTTTTCTGGTTCTGCAGCACCAACTAAACTTACGAGCTACCATTGATTTACACTTTATTATTTTGGTTATTTTTTTATACTTGCTTACAGCTTAACACTAAAGGTTGTATAGATGGATGCATTCGTTTGCGGCTAAATGAAAAAGCCAGCGATATCACTCCTAGTGTACAATATGAGCAATGGAAAAACAATAAAGCAAATTTTTTAACGCAGTTTTTATGTAGGAACAAAGCGGCGCAGCTCTATTCAAAGCCCACCATTGTCGCACAAATCTACATATATAGGTAGAGTACAAGAATGCTGATGAAGGATTGATCACGCGGCGGCCCAGAATACATATTTCAGAACTTTAATATTGTTCACATCCAAACCAAATGTTAACTCCGTTGGACGGTTTGAAATATGCAATATACATGGCAGTGATATAACATAATGCTTGGAACTCTTTAGGGTGAAAATAAAACGCAAAACAAAAAAAGCTGTGAATTTCAAATTATCCGCAGGTCCTTCAAACTGTCCAACAAACAAAAAGCGACTGTCAGTTGAGCCATTGTCGCAGCCACTACACTCAACAATTGAAATCGTTTGATTCTAAACCACGAGGTTATTATTAATACACAACAAAACAAATGCAGAAAAGAGAGGGAGGATATATACAAACGAAGAATGGTGGAGAATAAAAGCCGTGTTTTTGTGTAATGTATGAGAGTTGCCGCATGATAGCGCTGCCGCCTCACCACACAGTCATTTGTTCGCATAGGAAGCCTGCCTCGCTCCCGGAAACAATTGAAAAGCGGCCGTCGCAGGATTGGCAATTCAATGTTTAGGGATGAAAATGCCGATCGTGGGATGGGCAGAGCAGCTTTACTGTTTGTTGGTGGGAGCCTGGATTTTATTATATTCATTCATTTCACTGTATATAAATCATATGTCATTATTGTATACACCAGAGCTGAAAATGCTGTGTCATATTCGGTTGGTGGCAACTCTGTTACCTGATTTTGGCGGCCGCAGCGGGGTTACATAGCGTGGACTACAGGGCTTCTGTTTCATTAATGGACCCACACGAGCTGTGTAGTTTAATAATTCAAGAAAACTCAACTTCTAGACGTTTAGTTTTCCCCCCAAGTAGAGAAATTGAAGAAGGAGTTGGGTTTTAATTGCCCTCAACACGTAAACTTTATGGCTTATTGAATTATCTCCTATCTTTATCGTTTTTAGTTAAATAGCCCTGTCACTTTCAGAAGACACAGTAGGTTACTAATTGAATTTTTGTAGAAAGATATTCTTCTGGTTTGGCTGTACCCAGTAATTCGTACCTTTTCCTACCTGAAACTTTACAACTGAGAATAATATGAGAGGCAGATTCTTCCTTTTCATTGCATAGTTTGCATACTGGTGGTTCTTTAAAGATATCCATTGTAAGCAGGTGTTTCAGCAAGTAGAGAAATTATCATATTCTACTCATAAATAGAGCAGTGGTACTGGAATTATCGATGAGCAAGATTAACAATTTTACAAAAGTATGTAATATAATTTACAGACGTTAATATACATTTGTATGTTGAATAAAACATTCGAAGATTATGAAATAAATATTTCAGTAAATCATAGCGAAAATCATAATGAAATATCAAATAATCAAACAGATACAAAATATTAATTATTTGAATGATTTTGTTTTAATTTACGTCGGCCAACGTTACGTCATATCGGACGGTGAATGAAATGGGTGAAATGATGCTCAATGAGCCCAGGGTCCATAGAGCTTAAAGTTATCCGATATTCCTCTTTCAGGGTAAAGGAAAACCCTGGAAGAAACTTGAGATTCGAACTCGGGACCTCTTGAACTTGAGGCAGATATGCTACCATCTACGCTACAAAGGCGTGATATAGTATTGTGTAATAATTATTTACAAAAGTACCAACATATGTGGAACTATTAGAAGAATTTTAAGAAATACAAGGAAAGGAATGAAACTTAAATTTTATAAAGTTATGGTCGTTCTAGTAATTTTATATGGGAGTGAAAGTTGGGTGGTTTTAAGAGAGAAAAATAAAAACAGCTGAGAGCAGTTAAGGGAGTAACAATATGGGATAGATTAAGTAATGAAAAAATAAGAGAAGATTTATCATAGAGAAATGGAAATTTCATCTCAATACAATGGATTCAAGCAGGCTACCGAAAAGGGTGCTAGATTACAAAAAATGGGAAGAAGATTGGAAGGACGGTTATCATCTATCAGACCAATAGCCGCGGGAGTCCCGGAAGGCAGTGTACTGTCCCCGTCACTCTTTGCGGCATACATGTCTGACTTCCCCTTAGAACCGCAGACTGTTACGTGCCAGTATGCCGACGACGTCCTCATAATGGCGCGTAACAAAAACCTAAGATATTGTCATCCTCCGCTGCAGCGCCAGCTCTGAGCCATTGACCGTTGGAGTGAGAAGTGGAGGATGGCCGTTAGCCCCGAGAAGAGCTCTGCTGTTCTCCTGGCTAAGGTCCGAGCTAGGCGACCGGATTGGTCGCTGAGGTTGAGGCGGAGACAAATCCCCTGGGTTCGCACTGCCAAATACCTTTGCGTCCACCTCGATCACGGTCTCACCTACGCACCTCACGTCCGGGTCAAAGCCGGACAAGGACACGCAGCACTAAGGCAGTTATACCCAATACTCAAATCCACCATGCCAACGCATCTCAAACTACGCCTGTATCGGGCGATTATACCGCCCCAGATTCTGTACGGCTGCGAAGTCTGGGGATCAGCGGCTCCCACCAATATCTGCAGACTACAGTGCGTCCAGAACAGGGCACTGCGAGTGATCTACGATACCGGGCGTAGATTTCCGTCGCACATCCTCCATACCTACTCTGGGATCCCTTACATCGTGGACATGGTGCGGGAGAGGTTCTGCACCATCTACAATAGGCTGGACTCCCATCCAAACATGCTGGTGAACACTCTTGGCCGTTACGACCACAGGGTTCCTCGCCGCCGACCAAGCTACCCAAAGATGCTTTGGGTAACTAGAATTTAACAGGGCCACATTCCCCTGGATCCACTCCCCCAAGCCCAGAAATGGGCTTGGTAAACTCAATACCTAAACACTGTTCCTTTCCCTCTAGCCTGTTAAGCGAACTGTGCTCAGATGCCTCCCAGGCAGGCGGAAGAGCGCAGCCAGCATTAGCGCATCCCCCCTACACGGGGCGACTGCGCGCACAAGGTTAGAAATGTCCGCTGCCGAAGACAACCGCCTGAGACAAATAATGACTCTTCTATACCGCCCAGATAAAGACGCAATAAGCGGCAAGGTGCTGGGCAGCAAACACTCCGTCCAGGTACACCTGAACGACTCGACTCTTCTGCTGGTTAGAAAGACCAATGTTAAAGTAGAAGTGAGACAGGAACAGGCCAATAGCCTAATCTATAAAAGGAGAAAGAAGATGAAAGTTATCGCGAGGCACACAAATAATTCCAATAAATTATTTTCAAGTGTAAAAGTTACTAACTACATAATGTAAGATGAGTTACAGGTTTGTCAGAAAACAAAGGGGTCACTACGAATAGCAAATAAAATGGTAATGTAGCTGATGCAAAGAGAGTTCTGATGCAACCACGTCAAAGAGAAGACCATATACCTGGAAATCAGGGATGTTTTATAGACACAAGGTGTGGAAGAGCAATTTTATAATTTACTTTCTACAACTTTCTCATGTCCAACTGTGACTGAAATGATGCTGAAATAACCCCAGCGTGCCCGCCTCGGTAGCGTAGCTGGTAGCGTGTCTGCCTCACGTTCAAGAGGTCCCGAGTTCGAATCTCGGTCAGGGTGAGTTACCTGGATAAGGTTTTCTTCGGGGTTTTCCCTTATCCTCAAAGACGAATGTCGGGTAGCTCTAAGCTCCATTGGCCCTGGACAAATTTGAGCATCATTTCACCCGATTCATCCACCGTCGGATATGACTTAACGTTGGAGGACGTAAAATTAAAAGAAATGAGCCCAGTGTACATAGAGCTTTGACTTACCCGACATTCATCTTTTAGGCTAAGGGAGAACCTCCAAAGTTAAGTCGTATCGGAAAATGAATGAAATAATGTTCAAATAGGCACAGGGTCCAGCTTACAGTTACCAGATATTCACGTTTCAGGATAAGGGAAAACCTCCAACGTTACGTAATATCGGACGATGAATGAAATTTGTTCAAATGACTACAGGGTACATAGAGCTTAGAGTTACCAGACATTCACGTTTCAAGATAAGGGAAAACCTCCAACGTTACGTAATATCGGACGATGAATGAACTGATGTTCAAATGAGTACAGGGTACTTAGAGCTTAGAGTTACCAGGCATTCATCTTTCAGTATAAGGGAAAACCTCCAACGTTAAGTCATATCGGACGATGAATGAAATGATGTTCAAATGAGTACAGAGTAAATAGAGCTTAGAGTTACTAGGCATTCATCTTTCAGGATAAGAGAAAACCTCCAACGTTAAGTCATATCGGACGATGAATGAAATGATGTTCAAATGAGTACAGAGTAAATAGAGCTTAGAGTTACTAGGCATTCATCTTTCAGTATAAGGGAAAACCTCCAACGTTAAGTCATATCGGACGATGAATGAAATGATGTTCAAATGAGTACAGAGTACATAGAGCTTAGAGTTACCAGACATTCATCTTTCAGGATAAGAGAAAACCTCCAACGTTAAGTCATATCGGACGATGAATGAAATGATGTTCAAATGAGTACAGGGTACTTAGAGCTTAGAGTTACTAGGCATTCATCTTTCAGTATAAGGGAAAACCTCCAACGTTATGTCATATCGGACGCTGAATGAAATGTTGTTCAAATGAGTACAGGGTCCATAGAGCTTAGAGATACTAGGCATTCATCTTTCAGGATGAGAGAAAACCTCCAACGTTATGTCATATCGAACGCTGAATGAAATGTTGTTCAAATAAGTACAGGGTCCATAGAGCTTAGAGTTACTAGGCATTCATCTTTCAGGATAACAGAAAACCTCCAACGTTAAGTCATATCGGACGATGAATGAAATGATGTTCAAATGAGTACAGGGTACATAGAGCTTAGACTTACCAGACATTCATCTTTCAGGATAAGAGAAAACCTCCAACGTTAAGTCATATCGGACGATAAATGAATTGATTTTCAAATGAGTACAGGGTACATAGAGCTTAGAGTTACCAGACACTCATCTTTCAGGATAAGGGAAAACGTCCAACGTTAAGTCATATCGAACGATGAATAAAATGATGTTCAAATGAGTACAGGATACATAGAGCTTAGAGTTACCAGGTATCCATCTTTCAGGATAAGGGAAAACCTCCAAAGTTACGTTATATTGGACGATGAATGAAATGTTGTTCAAATAAGGCCAGGGTCCATTGAGCTTAGAGTTACCAGACATTCATCTTTCAGGATAAGATAAAACCTGCAACGTTATGTCATATCGGACGCTGAATGAAATGATGTTCAAATGAGTACAGGGTCCATAGAGCTTAGAGTTACTAGGCATTCATATTTCAGGATAAGAGAAAACCTCCAACGTTATGTCATATCGGACGCTGAATGAAATGTTGTTCAAATGAGTACAGGGTCCATAGAGTTTAGAGTTACCAGACATTCATCTTTCAGTATAAGGGAAAACCTCCAACGTTAAGTCATATCGGACGATGCATGAAATGATGTTTAAATGAGTACAGTGTACATAGAGCTTAGAGTTACCAGACATTCATCTTTTAGGATAATAGGAAACCCCCAAGTTTAAGTCATATCAGACGATGAATGAATTGATTTTCAAATGAGTACAGGGTACATAGAGCTTAGAGTTACCAGACATTCATCTTTCAGGATAAGGGAAAGCCTCCAACGTTAAGTCATATTGTACAATAAATGAAATGATGTTCAAATGAGTACAGTGTACATAGAACTTAGAGTTACTAGACGTTCGTCATTCAGGATAAGGAAAACCCCGAAAAATACCTTATCGAGGTAACTCGCACTGACCGAGTTTCGAACTCGAGACAGATGCGTTATCGCCACGCTACAGAGGGGAGCGGGAAAAGACACAGGCACAGCTCTGAAAATACTTATCAAGGAGCCGAATGGAAAACTGTCTTAACAAGAACTTAACATATGTGTTTGACTTTTGTTTATAATATTTTGTAATGTTTCCTTAATATCAATATATTTTGACAACCTTTCATTCATATGTTGCTTAACTCTACTTATTAGTAGCTCACAATTCACTTTAAATGTAGAAGCGGTGAACCTCTGTCAGAAAGGCACTGATAAAATACACGTATAGCATGTCGTGACCATGAGAATGAACCTAGCGGCAGATATAGACACTGTTGCGGAGTAGTGTAGCGCTGCAAGTCGGTTCAGTTTAACAGTAAACTCAATGTAACTTTAGAGAAATGTTCAATGGTACACGAGGTGCGTCCTATTTATAACACCTGCTATTTTTCAGGATTGGGACCAGGGACTCTCTGTGAATGCGTGACAGAGATGGCAGCACTGTACAATGAATAGAACTGTAGTGGCAGAGACGAGAGTTAGGCCTGTTTTTGATACTTAAAATGGCGACATTTTCATTGCAAGAACAGCGTGTAATCATTCGTTTTCTCCATTTTCGTGGTGTGACACCTATTGAAATTCATCACCAGTTGATTGAGGCATGTGGTGATGGTACCATAGATGTGTGTAATATGTGTTCCTGGGTGTGACAGTTCAATGAAGGCAGAACATCGTGTGACAACAAACCAAGACAGTTAAGTGAGGCAAGTGGTGACGGTACCACGGATGTGTCTAATGTGCGTCCCTGAGTGTGACAGTTCAATGAAGGCAGAACATCGTGTGACAACAAACCAAGACAGTTGAGTGAGGCATGTGGTGATGGTACCATGGATGTGTCTAATGTACGTTCCTGGGTGTGACAGTTCAATGAAGGCAGAACATCGCGTGACAACAAACCAAGACAGTTAAGTGAGGTATGTGGTGATGGTACCATGGATGTGTCTAATGTACGTTCCTGGATGCGACAGTTCAATGAAGGCAGAACATCGTGTGACAACAAACCAAGACAGTTAAGTGAGACATGTGGTGATGGTACCATGGATGTGTCTAATGTACGTTCCTGAGTGCGACAGTTCAATGAAGACAGAACATCGTGTGACAACAAACCAAGACAGTTAAGTGAGGTAAGTGGTGATGGTAGCATGGATGTGTCTAATGTGCGTTCCTGTGTGCGACAGTTCAATGAAGGCAGAACATAGTGTGACAACAAACCAAGACTGTTAAGTGAGACATGTGGTGATGGTACCATTGATGTGTCTAATGTACGTTCCTGGGTGTGACAGTTCAATGAAGACAGAACATCGTGTGACAACAAACCAAGACAGTTAATTGAGGCATGTGGAGATGGTACCATGGATGTGTCTAATGTGCGTTCCTGGGTGTGACAGTTCAATGAAGACAGAACATCGTGTGACAACAAACGAAGACAGTTGAGTGAGGCATGTAGTGATGGTACCATGGATGTGTCTAATGTACGTTCCTGTGTTCGACAGTTCAATGAAGGCAGAACATAGTGTGACAACAAACCAAGATAGTTGAGTGAGGCATTTGGTGATGGTACCATAGATGTGTCTAATGTACGTTCCTGGGTGTGACAGTTCAATGAAGACAGAACATCGTGTGACAACAAACCAAGACAGTTAAGTGAGGCATGTGGTGATTGTATCATGGATGTGTCTAATGTACGTTCCTGGGTGCAACAGTTCAATGAAGACGGAACATCGTGTGACAACAAACCAAGACAGTTAAGTGAGACATGTGGTGATGGTACCATGGATGTGTCTAATCTGCGTTCCTGGGTGCAACAGTTCAATGAAGGCAGAACATCGTGTGACAAAAAACGAAGACAGTCACGGCCTCACACCAGCCGGTCTGACGATATGACCCAGCGAGTGGAGAACGTTGTTTTGGAGGATCGCCGATTGAGCGTTGCAGACATCGCCTCCAAAATTGACATTTCCGTGGCATCTGTGCACACAATCCTGCATGAAGATTTGAATATTCGAAAAGTGTCTTTCAGGTGGGTGCCACGAATGCTGATGGATGATAACAAGGCTGCGCGTGTGGCAAATTGTCACACGATGTTGACGCGTGATGACCGCATGAATGGAACTTTGTTTCAATCGATTGTTACAATGGATGAAACGTGGATGATCTTTCTCAACCCTGAAGCGAAGCGCCAGTGAGCTCAATGGAAGCACACAGACTCGCTGCCACCAGTGCTGACAAAATGATGGTGGTCATCTTCTGGAATAGCATACGGTTACAGCAGGATCCCACCAAAACGTTTTGAAGAAGAAACTCCTTCCAGCATTGCGCGAAAAACGGGCGGAAAGGTTGGACGTGTGCTCCTTCATCAAGACAACGCACCAGCGCATCGGGCAAACGCGACGAAGGAGTTTCTTCGTGACAACTTTAAAGTGATTGCTCATGCTCCCTACTCACCTGACCTGGCTCCTAGCGACTTGTGACTGTTTCCCACGATGAAAGGCAATCTCCATGGTCGCAGATTCACTAGTCGTGCAGTTTTGCCTCAGCGATTTTCAAGTGTTCAAAACACACTCCTAAAGAAGGTTCGCAGCGGCCATGGAATCATGACGTCGACGTTGTGATAAATGTTTGCGACTTGAGGGAGATTACGTTGAGAAGTAATACTAGTTTCACATTTTTCTTGTGATTACTTTGTGAGAAAAATAGGACGTTGTTATAACTTGAATGCACCTCGTAAATAAATATAATTTATGTTTCAGAATAACAGAAATGTAAGATGTGCCACTGTTGAACCCAAGGGAAGTAGTTTTGATGTTGGGTGTCAGCTCCAGGACAGTTAATCTTCACCCTCAAGTGGTTTGCTCCTCTTACAAAATTCAACTAGAATATATCTACTACATATCGATTTCTGTTCCTTAAAAAAAAAACGGCTTAAATTCGAACGAAGGAGAGTTTTGTGCCGAGGTCGTGCTGCAGAAAAGATTGTGTGTGGGGTGGAGGGAATATAAAAAGTTTGTTGTGGTATCAGACACTTTACACCGGAGGCGGCTATAATATTTGAATTTAGAAGGGTGAGAGAGGGAGATGAAAGTAGTAAGGGATGGTATATATTTTACAGTATTGCGCCGAACAGGGGTATCAAATCGTCACTTTACTTTTTGTGCTCTCATCTTCACGTAGCGGAATGGTGTCGGAACTTAATTTACCTCAATGTGTTCTTATGGAGAACAAAAGACAATCTTGATTGTTTCCTTAAACAGATGAAATTTAGTTATAAATTTGACCTCAGCTGACAGAGTAATTTGTATTTCTAGGCAAAATAAATAAGCAAGTCTATAATTTAAAAATACATTACATTTTGATACTATAGACAGAATATTTCCAAGTAATACAAATAAAACTTTTAAATTTATAACCTGAAATTTCTTTGAAGTTTATTTTTATTAAGTTCATTTTTCTAAACATACATGTTCATTCAAATGAACAAGCAACAAAAACTTGTCTTAAAAGCGGTTTTTAAATGTTTGTACGCTAATATAATTTCTTTTTAAATGAAATTTGTAACGAAAATATTTAAACTCTTTTTTCTTTTAAACAAAGGCTAATATAAATATTCACCATTCACTAGTCTTGTTTGCAAAAGTTTAAAATGCTCTTTATTATTATTAAAACACGCTTTGTACACCCCTAAAATCACTGCGATACTCTTCAAATATCCACACACTCACAATTACTGCACAGCTGCAACTGCAGTCTGATTTTTAAAAGAGGATACGTGAATGTCATCTGTTTCTCCACGCGGGTGCTGCAATGTTGCCCACCAGATCCCCATTCTTTATCATCTCAACACTTGAAACATAAACAAGGGTTCGAGTTATCTCACCTCAACAAAAATATGTATAGTTAATTTGTATTAGCCTACTTTAAAAACAGAAATAAGTTGTTTACATATTCACTGAGTTGTGGGGTCTTCACATGTGTGAGCTCTTTTAAATAATTGTTTGTACAATGTAATTAATATTCCATAGGGCGCCGGGGTAGCGCGGTGGTTTCGTTCGCGGCTCCCGTTCTAAGGGTCCCGAGTTCGATTCCCGGCTCTGGGGTTGGCGATTTTAAGTCGGCCCTATCCACGCCTTCACCTCTGTCTAGCACATGTGAAGTATCCCCTATGCCCAACGTGGTTCGGAGTCCACGGTAAAAACTGTAGGTCCTCTCACCTCACCGCCATCTTCACTATCACCCTATCATCGGAGGTAATGGACACCGCCCTCTGGGTGCCTCCACCTGAGAAATGGGTCCGGTCATCACTTGGTGGGGTGAGGTTACCCCGAAGGCCAAGGTTGCCATGTGGGGAGTGTTAGTAACTAACTATTAATATTCCATACTTACCGTTATTGTTGCTATACATCGTAAGTTGACAGTCACGCACTATGCGGTAAGTATTTCTCCATAGAAACACATATACGCGATGCACGTTCTAAAATCTAACATTTATCTTCAATTATATTTATTAATATTTCAGCTAATATCTTAACTACTAAAATTCAGATTCATATAAATACACATAGTGCAGAAAATAATGTGAAATACACATGTAATGTCGAGAATTGAAAAATTCTGTGCAAGCGCCTCGTTTTTTCTAACCTTTCCTCGTTCCGTATACATTAATATCGCAGTATACTATTATTAATGACTTTGTTAATTGACATGTTCATATCAACACCACCGATATGCCGGAATTTTGACCCACAAGAATTCTTTTACGTGCAAGCATATCTACTGACATGTGACTGTCGCTTTTGGATAAAAGGAATAAGCTGTTCATTGATAAGGAGCAAACTCTCGTCTTCCTGTTTGAAGAATTCTCTAAGAGAAGAGACAAATTCTCTAGCTTGGCTATGCAATGTAACAACCCGACCGTAAGCTGATCTTTGTCTTGTGCCATGATTCCTCGGTCCACCTCTAATCCCACCGCAACTACGCCTTGCTTCCATAAAAACGTATTGTAACTTTCTCGGTTCGTGAAATTAAAAGTCCAATTAAACAAACTCAAAATGTTCTTTATTTCCACCGAATTACAATTGAACACTTGCCAATTACACAGAATTACGTAATGCACACAATTACGATTCACCAGTTCGTCCGTTACAGTTCCACTTTGCTCTCGCAATTACGTACACTCCTCCGATGCACGTACAGAGTCTTCTCATCCGTACACTAGCACGGCGCTCCTACGCTGCCCGCCAAGAACTGCCTTTCCTCCAGCCCGACGCGTTGCATATATAGGACTAACTGGCCAATCTGGAAGGTTCCGGATTAGATGAAATATCCTGTATGTTCAAGAACTCAAGGGGAGGGGAAAGAGACGGCACAGTGATGTTTTTCCAGCCACCCCTCGTTACCGCTGTAAGACAAATGGGTGGGCGTGACCAAACGCCTACCGCCTGGCCCCACAGGAAGTCCCGACGTTCGGGTGACAGTATTTTAATTGTGTTTTAACAAAGTATGCTAACAATACACAGCACAACTAAGCAAACTCTGTTTCCCGCATACAACTAGCGATAACTGAGGTGAGGAGTATGTGATTCACCAATGTATACAATCTGGCAACCTTTGTTTACGTTACCATCGAAACGACCTTCCCTTCTTACCTTTCGCGCCCATTGCCTGATGAACTTCACGTATCTTTTCTTAAAAATCAGACTGTAACAACTTAATTAACAACTCACTGATAACTGAACTGTTGCTCTCACACTTTGCGGGATTTTTATACCTCCAGATATTGTTCTAGAAAGCCGCCGACGTTTCAAGGCCTTTCGTGGTGGCAAGAGAAAGACGAACTATTCAGACATCACTGTCTCTTTCTCTCTCGGCAAGCGTTCAGCGTTCGCACTACTATCTATCTCTTTCTTTCCTGCGCACGCGCCAGTACTTTCTTGTCGCGGCTCTAGCACACACACACACCACACACACACACACACACACACACACACACACACACACACACACAAATAAATGCTATCGGTGACAATATCAAAGAGAAATTTAAAACAGTTGCATTATTTCCGCTAATAAACTAACTATAAATTTTAGAGAAAAGCATGCGAATGTGACATTAGACTCATTAAATAATACTCTCTGGAAAAATATTGTCACATTAGAATAGTATAGCTTACTTTGGAGGTGAGGATTTGAGTCGGTCATTTGAGCCGCCAATGCTGTCACCAGTGGGAGGGGCCGGAGAAACGCGACCTTCCATGTAACGGTACTAGATGACATCCGGAAGGCTTTATTACTGCGCAGACACGTTCGAGACCGTTCTCAAATGTAATACAAGAATATTCGACCAGTGGAACATCTTTTGCGCTAGGCGGGACTCGGTAATATGTGTGTTTAGAGTTTTAGTGTGTTTCGAGTATCATTTGAACAGAGTTGACGAGTACAGCTCCGTGGCGAGGAGTCGGCGCGCAGTGGAACAAGTGCAATTGTATATACGTCAGAGAAATTACCAGAAAAACAAGTAGATACATGCTAAAGATAATATTATAAAGAGGTGTTGAAGTGTTGTAATTCCGTAGGGGTGGGATCCGTCCCCTTCAGCTGCCAAGGTGTGGGCGCTGCAGACCATTAGCGCTTGTGCTACCTCTGACGTTACTAGAGGAAGGTCGGACCGAACATTCGAGGCCCTCCCGAATGGGAGTTGTGTTCGGATTGGGTTGGACTCGAGGGGGCAGTGTGTTCCTGTTACCCGCGGGAGATCGAGTACTTCCGGCCAGGCTTCGGCCCCCCGGTAGGGGTAGAGAGTTGCCTAAAAAGTCCCGAGTACTAGCCTGCATAGCTAGTAGAAGGTATGCTAGATCACCAGGTGGCCCTACCGAGGTTACTTGGTAGTCTTCCCTGCGGGGTTGACTCGCGTAAGTGGCGTATCCACTTCCACCTGTCTTGAGTTTTTGGACCTGAAGAGGGGGGGGCTTGTTAATCTCTAGGTCTTGCCGCAATGGAAAGAGCCTTGGAGACGCCGGGCGCCCTTTGGGGACGGCTCGGTTACTCTCTGTTAGAGAGGAAGGTCGGTCTTCACTTTGTGACGTCTGACCACGTAGGTACCCTCGCCCCTACTTAACTTGACTTGTATTTGTGTTAAAGAAAGGCTAACGGTAGGTTTGCTTTTGTTCGTGTCGTGCTTAATTTAATGCGGAGGACCACCTTGATTTTAGCTGTAACCAAGGAAACTGATTTTGTGGACTGTACTCGATAGAGCTGTATTCATATCACTAGATAAATTTATTGCACACGCTACATTTCTTATGTGAATAACCATGAAGAAGACAACAATACATTTAATATTTGAGATAAACTAAAACGGTTCTTTCATTGCAACAACAGCTGCACGCAGCCACACAACGAAGCACATCACATGTCTCAATATGTCTGTAACTATAAAGGAGGGAAGCCTCTTTTCTTGCGCGCTGGCGAGTCACATGATCAGCTGGCCGCATAACCGGCGCCAAGTGAAATATTCATGCGCCCGCCGGAACAAATGACGATAATGACGCAAACAGGTTTGAAAAAAGAATAGAATAAAAAATTTGGGCAAAAATACTTTTTGATGGGGGAGACTTTTCGCTGATATTACTTAATTTTGTTCATTCTTTGAAATTTTAAAATAGTTTTAAATTGATACAAATTTTAAATCATTTCAATTCTATTCTTTTTTTTTTTAAAGCATTGGTTTTGTTATTATTTGATCCCATTGTACTAAAAATTTTATCAAACAAAGGAGTTTGAGATGAACTTCGTCTTGTGTTTGTGATTTTATCAGAATATATACTAAAGTAGAGATAGACAATCACCACTAGAGATTTTACAGTCTCTTTGGAGATCAATAGATATTCATTTGTTCTTGCAGCAGCGCTATCAGTTCTCGGAAGGCGCTAATGTTTCTAGCAAGTTAGCTCCATTGGAAATTGGTCTCTTGAATAAAGCTCTGGATCAGTGTTTCTAGGAAAATAATCCTCCACACTCGTATTTAGATTACAAACATGTTCCATTGTACTAACAAATTGTTTATTACTAAGAATCCATTACATTCTCAGTTAAAACAGCCTTAAGTGTACCTTACTTCTTCAAACTGTGTAGGTGCTAAGAATTTTCCGTGAAGTGATGCGAAATTATAATAAAAAATAGCAGCTACATTAAAATTTAAAACATAACTGTTGTATATATAGGATAACCTACATAAAGTTAAATAGAAATTTTTGCACAGAAAACTAAAAACTGCCATTTTTGAGGAAGTTTTCGTAATTTATTAGTCTGTCCGTACGATGCTGTTCCAATGTTCCTAAATTACTTTATGTAAACCAGTTACCACCAGGAACGCAATTACTTCGGTTGTTTAAAGGCATAAGGTAGAGACTAAATTTGTACAGTTTCACACCTTTCACTTTTGTTTCAGCTTTTATTTACATCGTAGGAAACAAAAGAAATTTAGTCTTGTTACAAATAATTATTTCCGGGCTGTTAAGCGGTGATCTGTTGGCATAAAAACGTCCATATGTTTCGTCCACGACTGCGATGGACATCATCAGTGGCGCTGCGTCAAACGCAGCGAAACCTTCTCCGAAGAAACTTCGACCGTGCCACTGAAGATGTCTACCGCCAGCAGACCTCATTGTTCTAGAATGCTGTATATTTATCAGAAACAATCGTGACGGAAAGAGAAAAGACGGAACAATTCCAGAACCTCACTCTCTCTCCCTCGGCAAACGCCCAGCTTTGCGCGCCGCTATCTGTCTCTTTCTTTCCTGTCCACGCGCGTCCGGCACTGACTTGTCGCAGCTCCATAACAATGCGATCGGTGATAGTAATTTTGATAGAGGCTCTCATACAAATTGCCTAAAATGGAGAAGGACAGGAGACATAGAAGACAGTAGCTCAATAGGTGGAGACACTGGGTGGTTCCTTGGGAGCCAGGATTGATCAGAGCAACTTCGGCGAGCAAAGCACCGCTGAGTACGACCTTCGACAGCAGGTGGACGATTGGAATGAAAGAAAACTTGGAAGAAACTGGGGACCATTGCGAGCAGTTCAATAAATTTGGTTGGTCTTTACCGGAATAGCTAACAGGGACTGCCCCTTACAATTGATAGAGGTATTTGTCCAAAATAAATGCATATGGACAAGTTATGAATTGAGAATTGATTCCACCCTACCAATACTTGCTGATTTTTCAAGTAGATGTATATTCAATTGTTTCTTATGATGTCATGAAAGTAGTTGGAATTACAACATCTGCCGCTTTCAAAAACATTTGACCATCGAATCCATTTCTAAGCTACAATACCAACAAAGAAATGTCTAATTATACAATATTGATAAAAATTCGCCTCCAATAACTTGAGTTACGGAGAGATAAAAAGGACTATCTAAAATAGTTTGTAGAACACACACAAAAATAAACGATACTGGACAAAGAAATCAATGTGAATGTAACGTAATAGGATTAGGGTTATTACTGAGTGAATTCGTCACTGCGATCAATCCTAATCTATTGTACACAACAGTGCAACAGTTTTCCGATGGAGGAGGGGGTTGGAGAGGCAAGGGGAACAAAAGTCTATGCTCGATTAGTTTAGTCTAGTGAAAGAAAAGATCAGGTTTACGTGCTAATCAACACTCACATCGTTCCCCTCCAGGTGATGATGAACGTAATATCGTATAATCCTACCTTTAAGCAGTATACCCAGCAATAATAATAATAATAATAATAATAATAATAATAATAATAATAATAATAATAATAATAATAATAATAATAATAATAATAATAATAATAATAATAATAATAATAATAATAATAATAATAATAATAATAATAATAATAATAATAATAATAATAATAATAATAATAATAATAATAATAATAATAATAATAATAATAATAATAATAATAATAATAATAATAATAATAATAATAATAATAATAATAATAATAATAATAATAATAATAATAATAATAATAATAATAATAATAATAATAATAATAATAATAATAATAATAATAATAATAATAATAATAATAATAATAATAATAATAATAATAATAATAATAATAATAATAATAATAATAATAATAATAATAATAATAATAATAATAATAATAATAATAATAATAATAATAATAATAATAATAATAATAATAATAATAATAATAATAATAATAATAATAATAATAATAATAATAATAATAATAATAATAATAATAATAATAATAATAATAATAATAATAATAATAATAATAATAATAATAATAATAATAATAATAATAATAATAATAATAATAATAATAATAATAATAATAATAATAATAATAACGATGATGATAGTGATAATATTGATGATAGTGATAATTTAAAATTATTAGGGTGTTCACTTTCACTGTCAGTTTTTAACATTTATGTTGAGGATTCCATATCTGATTGGCAGGCAAAATTAGATTCGCATTTTCTAATTAGAAATATATATTTAGATAGTTTGTTATTTGCAGATGATTTTCTCATATGTAACTCAGAAAATTGTCTACAAATTCTGTTACGTATAATGAATAACACTGTCTGTCAATATAGTTTAAAAATATTTATAAACAAAACTATAGTTTTAGTCTTCAAGAGATCCAATAGCATAAAAGCCAAAATATTATTTGAAGGAAAACCCCGTTGAACAAGTCCATTGCTTTAATTATCTCCGTTGCAATATCTCTTGTTTTAAAAATAGTGGCGTTACAAATAAAATCAACAAATTTAATGGTATATGTGGTATCATAGACAGAACCTTAATAATACGAGAAGAGAGACTAAATTAAAATTTTATAAAGTAATGGCAGTTCCTATATTATTATATGGTAGTGAATTGTGGGCTTTAACAGAAAAGAAAAAATGATTGAAACAGCGAAAATGAATTTTTTTAAAAAAATGTAGCAGGGTATAATCTTCTAGATAAGCAAAGAAGTGAGGATATTCGAAATGAATTGAGTATATTATAGATAACAGATAAAAGAAAACAATATAGAAATAGATTGAAATAGTGATTTCTTCGACATTACTCGTGTGTAGACTAAGGTTTGAATAAGTAGATGCAGACTGCAGAATTCAATGCCATAGCCGGGATTTGAACCACGGATCCCTCGCTGTCTGTGCGGGAGATCATTCAAACAGCCTGCACACGGCTAGTGTGAAAGAAATGATTATTTCCATCAATTTACCTAAAAAATATAGTGGTTTAATTATGAAGTCTGGGACTTAAGTACGTACA
>CM060953.1:184660267-184700267 GCA_030765055.1 Mantis religiosa | reverse complement strand
GCAATGTACTTTATGACTAAGATGGCAAATGGAGCCCTCTGCATAGTGTAAACCTCTCAGTCCATGACATACAACTGAATGTGTGTCAAATAAATAACTCAATGAAAGATTACACTATGAACTATTAATGCTGTTTGTAGTTTTAGTTAAGAAGTGAAAGTGATGGAACTGTGTGTTTGAGTAGTTAATAAAAAATAATTTAGTAATGTAATTTATTTGCTCACACATCTAAACATTATTTCTTTTGACAGTCCATAATTCCCTTATGTGTTCACTACAAAGAAACAAGAAGTGCATTATATAGCAAAATAATGTGCAGTTTTATCTACTTTTCAAAATTATTATGTGGCTTCGCATCACTGCATGTAGCAAATGGCTCATATATTAGGTTAAACATCTTTTTCTCATGCCAAAGATTGAGATTTTCATTCCAACTTAGAACAATGAGAGGATGTTTAACAGTGTAGTTTCATGTGACATGTAACATTTCTGTGGGTCACGCTAGAAACGTTATATCACCCTTAAAATGGTTAGCATTACAGAAATTGTGTACCAATATTACTCATAAATGGTGGCAAGTACATGCTGAGAACAGAAATACCACAGAATACATAAATGCTGTGCAAATATCACTTTAACTTGTTATTTTTCTGAACCCATTTGTGTGTGTGTGTGTGTGTGTGTGTGTGTGTGTGTGTGTGTGTGTGTGTGTGTGTGTGTGTGTGTGTGTGTGTGTGTGTGTGTGTGTGTGTGTGTGTGTGTTAACAAGGAAGAGGATTTATAACCTATTATTTATTGTGAAGCTTTACTAATTTGAGATCAAGCCACACTGTGTTTAGGTCCTAGCTAGCTGACATTGTGCATGTTTTAAGAATAACTGGAATATTAGAAATAAAATTAAAAGTGGCATATAATGATGATGACACAATGACATTTTAATCATTTCTTGCAATGCACAATTACACCTAAAAACTTGTAAAGCTTTTTCAAATAAATTCTAATCCCATCAGATCTCTTCAAAGATGGTTATTCAGGTAAATAATTTACTGTAGTGTGTACAATAATATTGCATAGTGACTACTGCATTAAACAATATAGAACAAATTAGGTTTATGGAATCTTAGATCATACTTTTAATTGCTGTTAAAAGCTGTGACATTCTTGATCAATGATGTAGATATACACTGCTGAGTAAGGTTAAGAGAACTTAGTTCTTCAAAATACTTATCATTGCAATTTAAAGAAAAAGTTTATAAAATTCATTTCAAGCATCTCGCCCAAAAATTTTAATTTAAGCCACCTAGATTATACGTAAACACAGATGCTAATTTTGGTATATCTGAAAATTCACAGCTATTCTTTCAGTATTTTAAACTGCATATTACTTACCTTACATGGACTTATATATTATATATATTTTAAATTTAAAACTACAAGTACAAACACAAAAACTAATACACCCAATCAACTGTCTAAAATAACTTCACTTTTCACTTTTCCTTGCTGGCCACAGTTATCCTCAAAGTTTTTGTTAAATTTTCCACTGATATGAAATGAAACTCAAACTTTCAGAAATATTTGATATGCCACATTAAATTGCTGTATACGCGGGAAAGAATGCTTTGTGCTACATTACTAAAGCTCCTGAAGATCACTGCACATCACCAAAACAAGAAACATACACAATATCCAGTAATCCTGCACTCTGATTTCTGCCATCGTATTCCTGGTAGCCTGAGATGATGGATAATCCCTGAAAGACAAAAAAACAGAAAATCCCATTATTGCAGTAATAAAGTAACAAGGTTAATGAAACTAATGCTTTTGTATGTAAAACAACACACTTTTTCCATTATAAGGTGCTACATTAATCTAGAGAATTTAACTGTGAATGAATATGTATTAAGGCACATTTCAGGTTATGTCATATTAATTGTCGGTATTTAGCTACATGCTAAATCTTACTTACCAATAGGTCTTTGTGAAAATCTATTCTCGTTCTTCCTGCTGCCCATACGTCCTCGTAGTTCCTTCAATTTTTTACAATTTCACAAATCGATGAAAATTGTATTCAGAACTTAATTTGGCTTGGCCTCCTTGTCGTTAAAGCTTTAATTCAAATATTTACAGGTTAGCCAATGTAGTGTCTTATTCATATAGTACATTGAGCTCAAATAAGGTGGATAATAGGCCAAAAATATTACGAAAATTACTTCGTAAGTAGTAAAATAATACAATAACTATTAAATTTTGAACTAAGCAGAAGTTATTTTATATATTAGTTAGTATGCAACACGGCAGACAAAATAATTATATTGGCGGCATTGAATCAGGCGCCTGCAGCGCTCAAAACTGTATCTGTAGACTCCGGGTGTTTCGCGAACCTTAATGTGTCTCCTGGTCTCCTATCTGAGTTATCAGGCCCTGGTCACCACTAAACATCATAGCACATCTATGCTGCGAAATGACTAGTCCTTGGATGCCCTTTCTACCTGCTTGCCTCAAGTCTCGGTCTGAATACACATAGCTAATTTTATATTTTGGCAAGGGTTCCACGTTGGGACGCCAATCTGTAGCTAATTTATTTTATTGGCAAGCAAATGAGTTCTACGTTAGCGTTACAATTTGAAGCAACTTTATGCCGAGCAATGACGTTTCTCTCAGGGTATGCGTGGATATATGTGAGAAGGGTGGTTTTATTGACACTGGAATGCCAGTTTCAAACTTATTTATTTACTGCTTCTTTTTTCAGAACATCGAAATTGAAGTTGCCGACCAAGGGTTACCAATATCCCTGTTTAGAGTTACTGAAGGCGGAATGTTTATTACTCGATAAACTTTATTCGTTCCTCACTTATATATGAACCGACAAACATCCTCTCTCATTTCTGGTATGCCTGGCTCAAGACAGAACAAGAGGACTGCCCTAATCGCCCTCACGCCTCAGACTGTTTCAATGGCTTGCCAGCCACGAAGTGTCTGAATGACCACAGATGCGTGTGGGTGTACATGTGACTTTCACTTTCTCGAAACCCTCTTTTCACACAAAGATTTCCTTTGCGGCTATTTTGTTGCCATTATGAATGATCCGAAGAATGCCCTATTCATACAGTCAAGTGCCATCCTTTAGAAATCTGCTAAGGACACTGTTTTTTTACGTTTCTTTTGTTAAAACAACTTATTTACCCAAACTGCTATTCGACTCAACTGCCCTTGCACGTGTTGTAACAAAGAACCAACATTCCTTTGACATCCATCATGATTCTTTATACATTGTAATTCTTAATTTCGGTATCACCACATAACCCCCAACATTTTTTTTTATTATTAATACCTCCCCCCAATCCCTGAAACTGTCCCACTTGTTGCCAAATTTGTTCTCTCCATATCCTTGTTTGAACCACGGATCTTCTGGTTTCCGTCCAGCCGCACTACCATTGTGCTACTATGGCCAACGTGCCGATATGACATTACATTCTCCGACTGCGTATTTTCCCGGTAAACCACTTAGGAGTTCTCATAAACACATGAGACAACTACCTTAATGCCGACTTACTACACGTAAGTACTTTAAGGCCCAGGCTTTATAGTTAACCACTATTAGGTCAATTAATTGAAATTAATTGTTCTTTCACACTGGCCGTGTATAGGCTAAATTGTGGAAACGTAGAGTCAGACTGAAAAATTCAATGCCATAGCCGGGATTTGAACCACGGATCTTCTGGTTTCCGTCCAGCCGCACTACCATTGCGCTACTATGGCCAACGTGCCGATATGACATTAAATTCTCCAACTGACTCGTATTTTCCCGGTAAACCACTTAGGAGTTCTCATAAACACATGAGACAACTACCTTAATGACGACTTACTACACGTAAGTACTTTAAGACCCGGGCTTTATAGTTAACCACTATTAGGTTAATTAATGGAAATTAATTGTCCTTTCACACTAGTCGTGTGTAGGCTAAATTGTGGAAACGTAGAGTCAGACTGAAAAATTCCATGCCATAGCCGGGATTTGAACCACGGATTTTCTGGTTTCCGTCCAGCCGCACTACCATTGTGCTACTATGGCCAACGTGCCGATATGACATTAAATTCTCCAACTGACTCGTATTTTCCCGGTAAACCACTTAGGAGTTCTCATAAACACATGAGACAACTACCTTAATGGCGACTTACTACACGTAAGTACTTTAAGGCCCGGGGTTTTATAGTTAACCACTATTAGGTTAATTAATGGAAATTAATTATTCTTTCACACTGGCCGTGTGTAGGCTAAATTGTGGAAACGTAGAGTCAGACTGAAAAATTCAATGCCATAGCCGGGATTTGAACCGGATTTGAATTTTTCAGTCTGACGCTACGTTTCCACAATATAGCCTACACACGGCCAGTGTCAAAGAATAATTAATTTCCATATCCTTGTTTGTTTGCAATAATGTATACTATATCAGTCTGTATCCTCTTCTCCACACATTGGGCATTTCCCTGTATCCTTATCATATCTAATACCTTTCAAAATTCTAACTCCTGTCCTTGCCCAGGCAAATTCTTCTCGCCCTGACTTATTACACACATCTATGTACTTCTCCCTCCTCCACACTGTCTTTATTTCCCTATATGTCCTCAATGATCTTTTCTCCCTTACGCTGGTAAATATAACTTGGCTATCTAAATCTTCCAGCCTTAATTCTACCTCTTTCCAAAAGCCCCTATAATAATACTCCTCGCTTCTCCAAATATGTCTCATACCTATCTTCTTTATAACTTTTTATTGATCGATCAGCAGTACAATGCTTTACAGATCAGAGTGAAAAGAAGGTATTAGTACAATAAGAACAATAACACTGAGGGGTAGGCTAACAGGCCACCCCCTAACTACATTAAGTTAGAACTCCAATAATACTCTCTGAGAAATTATGTCAATATTGAAGATGTAAGACAGACATCAAGCACTAGAATCACTCGAATCTGATGTATCACTTAGAATCAGGTGTTGTGGTAGTCTCCTATTCAAGCGTGAGGGCTGGCGCGTGCGGACGCCGATGTTATAATGCACAGCTCCTGGAACTTCTTGCAACGTGGAAAAGAAACGACGAGTGATCCTGCGAATGTAGTCGTGAAGAGGTAACAGTCCTAGTTCGTGATGGAGCTGCTGATTACGGATGAACCATGGAGCGTTGGTAGCGATTAGCATGAAGCGATTCTGTATGACCTGAAGACGACGCAGATGACATGTGTGTGCGACCTCCACACTTGGCAGGCATATGTAATAAGCGGACGAACGAGTGATTTGTAGAGTAATAATGAAGACTGTAGGCCGAGGCTGGAACGGCGATGCAACAGAGGTGAGAGTTTTGAAATTCGCCCGGAAGCCAGCGATATAAGACGATCCATACCTATCTGTTCCATCAGTTCCCTTACTTTTTGTGCCCATGACTCTCCCCATTTGCTTCTTATCTGCAAAAGAAAATATTCCTTGATAATATTGCTTTCCTCCAAATTGGCAACTCTGTATAGATATTTCAGTGCCCTTGAGGCAATTTTAACCCTTGTTAAATGTCTTTCCAACTCTAATTGTGCTGCCCCAATGGGTTAGGCTACCGGTAAGCCCAAAATATATTTACAGAAAGATATGTTAATAGCGTCCATCTCTTCCCATGCTTCATCCACTCCCCATATCTCTGCCCCATACAACATTTTATTTTCTACTATGGCAGTATAGATCCTTTACAGCCATTTGACATTAATGTCAGGTAATTTCCTTAAACCCGGGCAAATCAGTATATCCAATTAAAAACTTTCCCTTTCTCAATTTCTTAACGTAGTCTAACATTAAGTCATATCGATGCAACGGGTAACTACAAAAGGTAATTATTGAAGATGTTATGTTTTATTTCTCACCTTTATGAAGCTCTAGTAGCCTAATACTACAGGTTCCTTGGCAGCATCACTGAAGCAAGAGATCTTATCTGGGCGTGGTCGCGGAGTACAGGAAAAATTATTACTGTTAGAATGAACAAATACTACTCTTCTTTTCAAAGTTAAATATTTAATTCTTATGAAACATGTATACTCTTTGATACAAATTTTAAATTATGTAAATTCTGTCCTCTAACAAACGGTGATTGATATAAAGAGGTACTATTCCTCTCTCACACTCACGCAAATAAATGCAACTTAAATGCACACGCACAATATTGTTTCTGCACACGATTAGAGAGACTCAAATACACGTCCTACTCCTACGGAGTTCTGACGCAGCAGAACGCAAAGTTCAGTTAATCTCCTACTCCCTTCTTTCTACATTGCTACAGCAACCAAGTAACTTATCATTAACTGGTCCACGTCACCCATTACTTAATCACATTTTTATAATTATCCATATTACATAACATTTCACTCACATTGCATCATCTCGTGACCAATCTAATTTTACACTTTCATTTCCGTATAAATTACCCTTTTAAGAACAATTCCAAATCAATTTTTAAAATTTAGAAACATGAAATAACCTCCACATCGAACTATGAATGAAATGATGTTCAAATGAGTGCAGGGTACATAGAGCTTAGAGTTACCAGACATTCATCTTTCAGGATAAGAGAAAACCTCCAACGTTAAGTCATATCGGACGATGAATGAAATGATGTTCAAATGAGTATAGAGTACATAGAGCTTAGAGTTACCTGACATGCATCTTTCAGAATAAGGGAAAACCTCCAACGTTAAGTCATATCGGTCGATGAAAGAAATGATGTTCAAATGAGTACAGGGTACATAGAGCTTAGAGTTACCAGACATTCATCTTCCAGGATAAGAGAAAACGTCCAACGTTAAGTCATATCGGACGATGAATGAAATGATGTTCAAATGAGTATAGAGTACATAGAGCTTAGAGTTATCAGACATTCATCTTTCAGGATAAGGGAAAACCTCCAACGTTAAGTCATATCGGTCGATGAAAGAAATGATGTTCAAATGAGTACAGGGTACATAGAGCTTAGAGTTACCAGACATTCATCTTTCAGGATAAGGAAAAACCTCCAACGTTAAGTCATATTGGACGATGAATGAAATGATGTTCAAATAAGTACAGGGTACATAGAGCTTAGAGTTACCAGACATTCATCTTTCAGAATAAAGGAAAACCTCCAACGTTAAGTCATATCGGACGATGAATGAAATGATGTTCAAATAAGTACAGGGTACATAGAGCTTAGGGTTGCCAGACATTCATGTTTGATAAGGGAAAACCTCCAACGTTAAGTCATATCGGACGATGAATGAAATGATTTTCAAATGAGTGCAGGGTCCATAGAGCTTAGAGTTACCAGACATTCATCTTTCAGGATAAAGGAAAACCTCCTACGTTAAGTCATATCGGACGATGAATGATATGATGTTCAAATGAGTACAGGGTCCATAGAGCTTAGAGTTACCAGACATTCATCTTTCAGAATAAAGGAAAACCTCCAACGTTAAGTCATATCGGACGATGAATGAAATGATGTTCAAATGAGTACAGGGTCCATAGAGCTTAGAGTTACCCGACATTCATCTTTCAGGATAAGGGAAAAGGCTCCAACGTTACGTCATATCGGACGCAGAATGAAATGATGTTCAAATGAGTACAGGGTCCATAGAGCTTAAAGTTACCAGACATTCATCTTTCAGAATAAGGGAAAACCTCCAACGTTAAGTCATATCGGACGATGAATGAAATGATGTTCAAATGAGTACAGGGTTCATAGAGCTTAGATTTACCAGACATTAATCTTTTGGAATAAGGGAAAATCTCCAACTTTGTCATATCGGACAATTAAGGAAAAGATGTTTAAATGAGTACAAGGTACATAGAGCTTAGGGTTACCAGACATGCATCTTTCAGGATAAAGGAAAACATCCAGAGTTAAGTCGTATGTAACGAAAAATGAAATGATGTTCTAATGAATGCAGTGTACATAGAGCTTATGGTTACCAGACATTCATCTTTCAGGATAAGTGAAAAACCCCACAAACGTCTTATCCAAATAACTCGCCCTGACCGAGATTTGAATTCGGTACTTGCTGAAGGTAAGGCAGAAACACCACCTTCTACGCTACTCTTTCTTAAAGTGGTGCAGAGCTGAACTTTGAAATTTCTACATTTTGAAAGGTAATTTAATGACAATTTATCACATATGTACTCTTCTTTTAAGTACTAATTAAGGTTTTATTTTCGACAACGATGTTTTTCTAATAATAGTTAACAAAAGAATAGATAAAGTATAATTTGTCCAATTTCTTAACAAACTCGTTTCCAATACAAAACAATAGAACTAAGTGATTTTAGGAATATGGGCATGCTATAGTATAATTCTTCGTGAATAATATTTTCAGTGAGTAATTTTGGAGAAGAGAAGTACTTGATGAAGCTCCATGTTACGCCAGTGATATTAACTAACCAGCCGATACTGACACTCTAGCGACCCCATCCCAGGCCGGCCTTGTTTTCTGCAAACTGAAACAATCGAACATGGAAATAAATCAATGTACATGCTTGCTGCAGCCCATGCCAAGAACACGACGAAAGGATGTCGGACCTGGATTATGCATTACGCCCTTCACTATGAAACACTGTTATTACCATACATGTGCTGGCAGAGATAAATTCACGACCATTACTGCAACAATTGTATCACGCTCATTTCGATTAATATCGATATCTGAGTGAAGGAACGATACTCCCTAATGCGTAATAAAATATGTACTCTGTGTAAAAATTCCACGACTTTCTGTTGTTATTTCGTATGTACTCTGTAGACTAACAGAGTATTAAAACCTATAACTTTGTATTTCTGGAGTATTAAACACAAGAATAATTTGCATAGTAATCATTTTAGTAAATACACAGAGATACAGAAACTACGGATGAAATAAATAAAGTATAATCTATAATAAAACATATATATGAGAAAGCAGCTATAACCCTGATGTACGAGGGCTGTTCAATAAAGAATGATCATCATTTTTCGCACTAAAATTCAATCTTATTATATCCTGTTACCTTAATGTAAAACAAACACGCCGTAGTAGTTTCACTGTTGGTACTCCTGGTTCCCGCCTGTGAGAACCAGTAAGCTCAGACATGTTCAGTTTCGCCTACATCTGCAATGGAGGTAACACGTGAGGAACAACATGCGGTTTTGAATTTCTGCTTTCGTCTCAACTAATCTTCAGTTGAGGCCTATACAATGTTACAGGAGGCCTATGGAGAGTCTGTTCTTCCCTACAGCACAGCTCGAAGGTGGTTTAAAACATTTAAAGAGGGGAGACATCACAATTTCAAAGGAAGGAGATCCCGGTGCTCCAGTTACTGCTCATACGGAAGAAAACATCAACACTGCTGCTGCCATTGTGAGAGAGGATCGACGAATTACCTTAAGATCACTTTCTGAAATACTGAACATTTCTTTGGGTGCCACCCACACGTTGGTGACAGAAACATTACACATGAGACGTGTTTGTGTGCGATGGGTTCCCAGACTGTTGACTCCCGAACAAAAGAACATTCGCATGCATGTATGCATGCAGTTAAAGTTGATGTTAGAGGAAGATCCGGAGTTTCTTTCAAACGTAATCACTGCTGATGAAACTTCGCTACATCATTTTGATCCTGAGAGCAAACAGCAAAGCTCAGTGTGAAAATCTCTTTCATCACCAACCCCCCAAAAAGCAAAAGTAGTTGCTTCTGCTCGGAAAGTAATAGTCATCTCATTCTTTGATATTCATGGAATGCTTTATCAGCATGTTGTATCTGCACACACATCAGTAACTGGACAATATTACAGGGATATTCTGAAAACATTGCAAGTCCATATCAGGTGCAAAAGACCACACTTCCGTGAAGCAGGCTGGATGCTGCACCACGATAATGCGCGGCCGCATATTGTCAACGTTGTTGCTGAATATCTTGCAAAAATCGAACTGAAGTGCATCCCTCACCTTCCCTATAGTCCGGATTTAGCCCCATGTGACCTTTTTCTATTCTCTAACTTGAAGAAACGCCTTCGTAGGAGGCATTATCCATCATCAGAAGCAGTGGTGAAGGTTGCGGAGGCAATTATGAAGGATCTCTCAAAAATGGTTTCCAACATGTCTTTGAAGACTGACAGAAACCCCGGTATAAGTGTATCGCATTCAGTGGAGACTATTTTGAGAAGAACCATCAAAATTATGAGGATGAGTAAATGTACGTTGTCAAAAAAAAAGTGATCATTCTTTATTCGACAGCCCTCGTACAGATAATACATAAAGAATTACGAATATATTATGAAGTCGTGAGGATAGAGGTTTGACAGTGCATTATGAGTAGAATTTGGTCGGTGGTAAAAGGAAATTAAGTGTAATAGCGACGGCTGGATATTTTCCAATTCGTAGAATTAGCTAGGCTGCTTACGCGAGTGAAGGGAGGTTTGTATGCAGAGTCTACACATGGTGTAGACTACACTGGTGTTTATACACGCATAATGTGGAAGAAATGATTATTTGCATTAATTTATCTAAATTAAAACAGCGGTTTAACTATGAAGTCTGGGACTTGAATACTTACAGCATAGTAAGTTGCCACAAAAGGTGCGTTTCTCATAGCATATGAGAACCCCTAGTGGTCTACCAGGAAACATACGAATTAGTTGGAGAATTTAATGTCATGTCGGCACGTTGGCCATAGTAGCTCAATGGTTTAGAGCAACCGCACGGAGAGCGGGTTATCCGTGGTTCAAATTCCGGCTATGGTAGTGCATTTTTCAGTCTGACTCTACTCATCCAAATATAATACACAATTGGGAGATTACATGACATTATTTACATCTCAGAGAAAATGCTGGAAGTTTCGTTGTACACATCACTGCAGCTATATCTTTTGAAGCCCACGAATAAAAGAGCAATTGGTGAAAAGATATGTGTGTAAACGCTTAACTAAAACATGAAATGTTGGATGATACCAAATGTACTATTTAAGATCAATATTTTCTACAGATTTGACAAGTCTCCCACACCCCAGAATACCTTTACGTTGAAGCCTTATCAAATAAGTTATTTTATAAAAGTGATTCTAACATGTCATATAGGGGGCTGGTCTGAACATTTTCCGATTCAACATCAAAATGGCAGCACTCATAAATAGAAGCTAGTGAATTTTCATCTGTTGACAGTTACTCACCAAAGTTTCAGCCATTTTGGACGCTTATTTGTTATGTAACAGTCGTTTGAGTGAGTTGATGTGAGTGATTTTATGAAAATGGACAAAATGAGTATCGAGCTGCCATTAAATATTTGTATTTGAAAGACAATACGCCTACACAAATCAAAGATGAATTAGATTCTGTGTAGGGGGACTCTACATCATCATTTACTGCAGTGAAATTTTGGGCAGCTGAATTTAAACGTGGCCCTAAGAGCTTGGGACACGATGAACGTTTGGGACGTCCAAAATCTGCAACTATGACGAAAACATTGCCAAAGTTCACTAAATGGTGCTATACGTCCGCCGAATTAAAGTGAGAGAGATAGCAGAGGCTACGAACATGTCAAAAGAACGTGTCTGTCACATATTAAATCAAAATTAGACATGAGAAATCTGTCCGCGCGTTGGGTGCCGCGTTTGCTCCAGTTAGACCAAAGACGTGTTCGAATGAACATTTCCAACGCCCGTTTGGCGCAGTTTAGGCGCAATAATTCCGAGTTTTGGCGCCGATTAATTACTGTATTGTAGATGAAAATTGGATACACCATTTTACGCCCGAAACAAAAATACACTCCAAACAGTGGACTGTAAAGGGGAAACCGGCTCCCAAAAAAAAAAAAAGCAAGGAGTGTTTTTTTTTCGGCTGGGTAAGTAATGACGACTTTTTTGTGATAGTTATGGAGTTAGTTTAATCAATTATCTTCAAAAAGGTAAGAACTATTATAGGAGCATACTACGCATCACTACTTGACAAGCTGAAGGCAGAACTTTCGGAAAAACAGCCACATTTTCAGAAAAAGGAAATCCTATTTCACCAACACAACGTACCAACTCACACCTCAGCGGTTGCAATAGTGAGAATCCACGAATTACGGTTTGAACTGCTTGACTATCCGCCTTACTCACCAGATTTAACCCCTGAAAATTGCGCTCGGTGGACAGAGATTTTCGTCAAATGAAGAGGCAATCACCTTCGTGAACAATTATTTTGTAGAGAAAAACACCGAGTACTATTTGGACGTGTTACAGAAATGGAAAAAAATCTGAAAAAATGTCTTGTATCTTTATTAGGCCGGAAACTTTTCAGACCACCTATGTATTTAATGGGGGTTAAGGAGAAATAAACTGTGCATTCCGTTTTTTTTTTCTTTTTCTTTCTTTCTTTTCTTTGTGTAGACAAGTTGTCTCTTCATTCGATAAGATTTTTGCATAATATTATTTAATTGAGAAACCTTAGCACAAATAATTTATATTATATAAATGGATGTAGTACCTACTTTTTAAAACATATAATATCTTTTAAATAAATATTTATTCGCATTGGTTATTTCTAAGATATTAAACATTATTGGTTTGAATTTATGAGCACGTGTCATCTGGTTAAAGTGTTGTCATTATTCAGCTGTTTTTGCCAGAGTATTCCGGACTTCCTTCCAAACATTTGAACGTCGATTCTTTTTGCATTATCCACCTTGTTCAGGTGTGTGTTCTCTATACGCTTTTGTACAAGATATTTTTAAAAAACCCTATCTTTATGTTTACTGCATGTTAATCGACATTAATTTTTGTAATAATGATTTTGTGATATATTTTCTTGTAGGTACAATGGTAATTGTTGGAGAATATATGGGCTTGATATGTAGCCAAGTATTTTAAGTCTACGTAATTGCTCTGAAATTCCATTCTCTTTAAATGGCCAGGGTATAAAAATCGAATAACGTCGTTCTATTTGATAAAAGTAGTAATATTGGAAAATTGAAACTAATAATAACAAAGGACATAACCGAAATGGTTATTTATTTAATAACAATTTTCTTTTAATTAGATCTATATTTTTATCTTGTCAGATTTTGTCTATCTGTTATAGTTTACCAGTTATCTCAAGAATTGGACTGATGTACCATCAGCCACGTGTTGAGAGCCAAGAGTTGCGGGAGAATCTGGATGTAGGTAACGCGACACCCACTTCCCTGTAGCTACTGAAGCTACAATGTAGCAGTTGTTTCAAAGTGATGGCACCCCTAAATGGGGGAGGGGAGTAGCTAGGTAGGGCGCATGTTTCACTTTCCCTGCTGTTATTGGTGGAGGTGTTACATTCTATTGTTTCTCCTCCCATCTTTCACAACGTGTCAAAATCCTTACCACCCATCTAGGCAATAGTTACATTAAAGTTATGTAATTTTATACACGCCCTTCGATTTTCTCTAAAGGGGAGGGAAATCAAATAAAAGCAGTAAAAATATTCTAAATATAAATATTAAAATTAATAAGAAATAAAATGTCGAGTTGACTTTTAGGAAAACAAAAACAAAATTATACCGACTTTGGGTAGCTATATCATATTAAACAGAAACACAAAATGTTTTATCCCTGTATTCATCCCAGTTAGGATTATTTAAGCTAACTTCATGACGAAGTGACATTTCATATAAATGATAAAGTGAACCATAATTGTTGAGTATGGGAAACAAAAAATCCTTTTGAATTGGTCGGTATATGAGCTTTTTTTGTGTATATTTACGTCCTCCGATGTTAATTCACAACGGACAACTAATGAAATAATGCTCAAATGAGTACAGGGTATATAGCTTCAGTTACCAGAAATTCATCTTTCAGAATAAGGGAAACCTCCAGCGTTAAGTCATATCTGACGATGAATGAAATATCAAATGAGTACAGGGTATTTGGAGCTTAGAGTTACCAGACTCTCATCTTTCAGGATAAGGGAAAACCTCCAACGTTAAGTCATATCGAACGATGAATGAAGTGATGTTTAAATGAGTACAGGGTTCATAGAGCTTAGAGTTACCAGACATTCATCTTTCAAGATAAGGGAAAACCTTCAACATTAAGTCATATCGGACAAGAATGAAATGATGTTCAAATGAGTACAGGGTACATAGAGCTTAGAGCTACCCGACATTCATCTTTCAGGATAAGGGAAAACCTCCAACTTTAAGTCATATCGGACGATGAATGAAATGATATCAAATGAGTACAGGGTACATAGAGCTTAGAGCTACCCGACATTCATCTTTCAGGATAAGGGAAAACCTCCAACGTTAAGTCATATCGGACGAAGAATGAAATAATATCAAATGAGTACAGAGTACATAGAGCTTAGAGTAACCAGATATTCATCTTTCAGGATAAGGGAAACCTTCACCGTTAGGTCATATCGGACGATGAATGAAATAATATCAAATGAGTACAAAGTACATAGAGCTTAGAGTAACCAGATATTCATCTTTCAGGATAAGGGAAACCTTCAACGTTAAGTCATATCGGACCATGAATGAAATAATATCAAATGAGTACAAAGTACATAGAGCTTAGAGTAACCAGATATTCATCTTTCAGGATAAGGGAAACTTTCACCGTTAAGTCATATCGGACGATGAATGAAATAATATCAAATGAGTACAGGGTACATAGAGCTTAGAGCTACCCGACATTCATCTTTCAGGATAAGGGAAACCCTCCAACGTTAAGTCATATCGGACGATGAATGAAACGATGTTCAAATGAGTACAGGGTACATAGAGCTTAGAGTTACCAGATATTCATCTTTCAGGATAATGGAAACCTCCAATGTTAAGTCATATCGGACGATGAATGAAATGATGTTCAAATGAGTACAAGGTACACAGAGCTTAGAGTAAACAGACCATCATCTTTCACAATAAAGGAAACCTTCAACGTTAAGTCATATCGGACGATGAATCAAATGATGTTTAAATGAGTACAGGGTACATAGAGCTTAGAGTTACGAGATATTCATCTTTCAGGATAAGGGAAAACCTCCAACGTTAAGTCATATCGGACGATGAATGAAACGATGTTCAAATGAGTACAGGGTACATAGAGCTTAGAGCTACCAGATATTCATCCTTCAGGATAATGGAAACCTCCAATGTTAAGTCATATCGGACGATGAATGAAATGATGTTCAAATGAGTACAGGGTACATAGAGCTTAGAGTTACCAGACATTCATCTTTCAGGATAAGGGAAACCTTCACCGTTAGGTCATATCGGACGATGAATGAAATAATATCAAATGAGTACAAAGTACATAGAGCTTAGAGTAACCAGATATTCATCTTTCAGGATAAGGGAAACCTTCAACGTTAAGTCATATCGGACCATGAATGAAATAATATCAAATGAGTACAAAGTACATAGAGCTTAGAGTAACCAGATATTCATCTTTCAGGATAAGGGAAACTTTCACCGTTAAGTCATATCGGACGATGAATGAAATAATATCAAATGAGTACAGGGTACATAGAGCTTAGAGCTACCCGACATTCATCTTTCAGGATAAGGGAAAACCTCCAACGTTAAGTCATATCGGACGATGAATGAAACGATGTTCAAATGAGTACAGGGTACATAGAGCTTAGAGTTACCAGATATTCATCTTTCAGGATAATGGAAACCTCCAATGTTAAGTCATATCGGACGATGAATGAAATGATGTTCAAATGAGTACAAGGTACACAGAGCTTAGAGTAAACAGACCATCATCTTTCACAATAAAGGAAACCTTCAACGTTAAGTCATATCGGACGATGAATCAAATGATGTTTAAATGAGTACAGGGTACATAGAGCTTAGAGTTACGAGATATTCATTTTTCAGGATAAGGGAAACCCCCAACGTTAAGTCATATCGGACGAAGAATGAAATGATATTCGAGTACAGGGTACATAGAGCTTAGAGCTACCAGATATTCATCCTTCAGGATAATGGAAACCTCCAATGTTAAGTCATATCGGACGATGAATGAAATGATGTTCAAATGAGTACAGGGTACATAGAGCTTAGAGTTACCAGACATTCATCTTTCAGGATAAGGGAAAAGCTACAACGTTAAGTCATATCGGACGATGAATGAAATGATGTTCAAATGAGTACAGGGTACATAGAGCTTAGAGTTACCAGACATTCATCTTTCAGGATAAGGGAAAACCTCCAAGGTTAGTCATATCGGACGATGAATGAAATGATGTTCAAATGAGTACAGGGTACATAGAGCTTAGAGTTACGAGATATTCATTTTTCAGGATAAGGGAAACCCCCAACGTTAAGTCACCTATCGGACGATGAATGAAACGATGTTCAAATGAGTACAGGGTGCATAGAGCTTAGAGTTACCAGATATTCATCTTTCAGGATAATGGAAACCTCCAACGTTAAGTCATATCGGACGATGAATGAAATGATGTTCAAATGAGTACAAGGTACACAGAGCTTAGATTAAACAGACCATCATCTTTCACAATAAAGGAAACCTTCAACGTTAAGTCATATCGGACGATGAATCAAATGATGTTTAAATGAGTACAGGGTATATAGAGCTTAGAGTTACGAGATATTCATTTTTCAGGATAAGGGAAACCCCCAACGTTAAGTCATATCGGACGAAGAATGAAATGATGTTCAAGTGAGTACAGGGTTCATAGAGCTTAGAGTTACCAGATATTCATCCTTCAGGATAATGGAAACCTCCAATGTTAAGTCATATCGGACGATGAATGAAATGATGTTCAAATGAGTACAGGGTACATAGAGCTTAGAGTTACCAGACATTCATCTTTCAGGATAAGGGAAAAGCTACAACGTTAAGTCATATCGGACGATGAATGAAATGATGTTCAAATGAGTACAGGGTACATAGAGCTTAGAGTTACCAGACATTCATCTTTCAGGATAAGGGAAAAGCTACAACGTTAAGTCATATCGGACGATGAATGAAATGATGTTCAAATGAGTACAGGGTATATAGATCTTAGGGTTACCAGACATTCATCTTTCAGGATAAGGGAAAAGCTACAAAGTTAAGTCATATCGGACGATGAATGAAATGATGTTCAAATGAGTACAGGGTACATAGATCTTAGAGTTACCAGACATTCATCTTTCACAATAAGGGAAACCTTAAAATTTAAGTCATATGGGACGATGAATGAAATGACATCAAATGAATACAGGGTACATAGAGCTTAGAGTAACCAGACATTCATCTTTCAGGATAAAGGAAAACCTCCAAAGTTATGTCATATCGAGCGATGAATGAAGTGATGTTCAAATGAGTACAGGGTACAAAGAGCTTAGAGTTACCAGACATTCATCTTTCAGTATAAGGGAAAATCTCCAACGTTAAGTCTTATCGGACGATGAATGAAATGATGTTTAAATGAGTACAGGGTACATAGAGCTTAGAGTTACCAGACATTCATCTTTCAGGATAAGGAAAACCTCCAGCGTTTAGTCATATCGGGGTATGAATGAAGTGATGTTCAAATGAGTACAGGGTATATACAACTTAGAGTTATTAGACATTCACATTCTAGTACAAGGAAGAACCCTGAAAAAATCCTTCTCGTGATAACCCACCCTGACAGAAATTGGAACTCCGAAACTCTTAAACGTGAGCAGACACGCTACCAGCTAAGCTACAGAGGGGGGAATGTATAGGTGTGATTTACTTGAAGTTAATATTATGTCTACGATATATCCGTGCAGAATCTTTATGGACCGTTCTTCTTCGCCGTACACGTTATAAATAGACATACGCTGAATATGAAGGAACAGCGTTTGTTGTTCACAAATGCAAGGATATTTAGGCAGTTTCCTGTCCCAGCAGGATGGGGCTCCAACTCATTTCCATAACGACGTTCTTGATCTTCTTAAGGAACTACAGGATTGTAAGAAAATAATCCTGTGACAAATTCTGTGCCATTTAACAGTTCCCAAGAAGAAATAATTGCACATTTCAAGGACTATCTGTCACCTCCTCTTTCTAGTGTACTGGATTACTGGAAAACAAGTTGAAAATTTCCAGAACTAAAAATATTAGATTCTAAATATTTGTGTATTCCACCTACAACAGTTTTCTCTGAAAGACTATTTAGCACAGCAGGACTCATATCTGACAGAAAAACAAGTAGACTTGACCCCGAAAGAGTGAAAATGCTAGCATTTTTTAACAAAAACTTATAAAAGTGGACTGTTTTGCTTTGGTTAAAACTAGTAATGGGACGATAGCTAGTTTTAATTATGAAATATACTCTATGTTATAGTCTAGGTAGGGGATAGGGAATAAATCTAGGCATATCAAAATTCTCCGCCACAATCGAGAGTAGAATCTGGGACTCCCGAGTTGAGAAGCTAGAATTCTAATCAATAAACCACGAAGAAAATATCTAAGGAAATGGTTACGCCTGTGAATTCTGTGAAATATAAAAATGATTACAAAAATTTAGTGGGTAAATTTCCAAATTTTAAAAATGCAAATGATATTTAATTTTTAAAAAACGTAAGTGATTTTAATGTAACCTTTGTAGTTTTAAGAATCGCCACTCGTGTTTATTCTTCTATGTGTCTGATAGAGCATGTAAAACTGCACTAGATGGTGCCACTTTTACGTCGATGGAACAATGGGCGATATAAGTGTGACTTAATGACAACAAAACCGATAACAGAAGGTGAGATGGTGGATGTGTTAGGGCTCTGGTAGACAAAGGACGTGAGTTCGATGGACAAGCACAGTTTCATGCAGAGTTAGGGGAGGAGCCGTTGTTATGAAGTGAATCAAGCTGGGATAACGATGTGCCACTACACGGCCTGACATCTGGCGATGATTACAACAGTTATTGTCTGCCCACTGTCCACAACATGCAGCAACAGCCTAAGGTGCAAACACATTACGCTGCGAATTTGCCAAAAACACAACGTTCGTTTCAGATATAGTTCATACAGAAATTCTTCCATAAACGTTTTGGTATTTTAAGATCTAGAAGAAATATCCTGAGAAATACGTCGGATATTGTAATGTATTTCTTATTTTATTTTTATTCATAAACTGTGCAGAATGGAAAGCATTTGAACATAACTTAGTGAAGACTACTTAACATTTTGGAAAACTGAATGAATAAGCTGTGCTCTATATTAAAGCTTCTTCGCCAAAGAGAAAGTAACTCATGGAGTGAGAGCCAATGTCAGATTCAGTTGCCACAGAAGGAGCATGCCAACTCTCCCTGGCCACATTTACGCTCTGGACAGGCCTACGCTTCGAAGGGGATTCCGGTGGGAGGATGAGGCGAGAGGAGACAGGGGATCACCGGCTCTAACGGATATCAGTTGTAATGATTCGCGGTTGCAACGAAGGGATGGTAGATTCTAAGATTCACATTCAATCTTCAACCTCAAACAATCAATAACTCACGCCAAATACGTCATTTATTAGCTTCCATTAAATGCATCAGCCAACTTGTCTATCCTCAGGTATACCCAACTATACCTACCCTAAATGAAAGACGACATATCTTACACCCTGTAGCAGCTGGCAGTAAATTCCCGAAGGTACTGAAGACATTAAAAATGTCATATAGTAGGGAACCTTGTGATCAAACATTTAGTTCAAAAGTTGACTGTTCTTTGTTTCCATTTGTAGCACCTTTCTGAAGGATGAATTCAGACTACTGAAAATGGAAGTTTGCATAGAAAAAGGATAAGCGGCATTACGTACTATGCGGCATACTGTACTATATTCCCGTCTTCTCTGATCTCTCTAAACCGAGCAGCGACCTCCCATAAAAACTGTACTCATTCGTCAGACAGGTAATACAATATACGTCGTGTTACGTACGATGTTCTGATGTTTTGATGGTCAGACTGTACTGTACTATATTCCCGTCTTCTCTGATCTCTCTAAACCGAGCAGCTACCTCCCATAACAACTGTACTAATTCGTCAGACAGGTAATACAATATACGTCGTGTTAACGTACGCTGTTCTGATGTTTTGATGGTCAGACTGTACTGTACTATATTCCCGTCCTCTCTGATCTCTCTAAACCCAGCAGCGACCTCTCATAACAACTGTACTCATACGTCAGACAGGTAATACAATATACGTCGTGTTAACGTACACTGTTCTGATGTTTTGATGGTCAGACTGTACTGTACTATATTCCCGTCCTCTCTGATCTCTCTAAACCGAGCAGCAACCTCTCATAACAACTGTACTCATACGTCAGACAGGTAATACAATATACGTCGTGTTAGTACGATGTTCTGATGTTTTGATGGCCAAACTGTACTGTACTATATTCCCGCCTTCTCTGATCTCTGTAAACCGAGCAGCGACCGCCCATAACAACTGTACTCATTCGTCAGACAGGTAATACAATATACGTCGTGTTACGTACGATGTTCTGATGTTTTGATGGTCAGACTGTACTGTACTATATTCCCGCCTTCTCTGATCTCTGTAAACCGAGCAGCGACCTCCCATAACAACTGTACTCATTCGTCAGCCAGGTAGTACAATATACGCCGTGTTACGTACGATGTTCTGATGTTTTGATGGTCAGACTATACTGTACTATATTTCCGCCTTCTCTGATCTCTCTAAACCGAGCAGCGACCTCCCATAACATCTGTACTCATTCCTCAGACAGGTAATACAATATACGTCGTGTTACGTACGATGTTCTGATGTTTTGATGGTCAAACACCATTATTATTAGTTGTATAAATAGAAATATAGCCTCATTTAACTTCAAAGTATATTTTAAAAAAAAAGGTAAATTCATTGAAATGCAGACAAAACCTATTTTTTCTATTATTCTAGGCTTTATCTATGGTCTATGCCTATACTCATTTTTATAGACGTTTTGTGTGCCTTAAACAAATCATGTTTCATGTAATAAAATTAATTCTTGAATGTTTTTAACCATCTGTTCCATAATAACCCACTATTTCATATTAACCTCTATTTGTAGTATTTCACTAAATACATTGTTATTATAAAAACCAAATGAATAGCACTTTTTTAACCAGTGACATTTCATGACAGTTAGTGATAATATGTTCATAAAAACTAGCTAAGTTATTTTTAGAAATGTAATTCCCTCCTCTCATGTACCTATGAACTGTGTACTTCAACGAGATGCAAGGTTTTCTGAAGTAAGGTTTTGTTTATGTCCTACTGTTTAGGAGTTACGTAAATGACATTTATAATGAAGAGTACTTTAATGGCTATTCCCAGAAGGTTCATTATGTACAAGGGTGGGTCAAAAAGTAATGCCTCCTATTTTTTCCCTTAAATAAGTAAGTTATATGAAAACTTTGAATTTGGCGCAATTCCTCAAACCTTCTTCTCGAATCGCCTGCAGTAATAACTTCCTAAGTCAACAGGTGGCAGCACTGCATCCTCCTGAAAATGGCTGGCATCGACATTCGTATTAGACAGCGTTCTGTGATTGAATTTTTGACTGCGGAAGGTGAAACGCCAATTCGCATACACCAAAGGCTAAAAAATGTGTATGGTGATGAAACGGTGGATGTCAGCACTGTTAGACGATGGGTTCGTCGCTGTAACGAAGCTGAAGGGCAAACACCATTGGCAGATGAAAAGCGAAGCGGCAGTGACTCCATGCAACATTCATCGAGTCGATGATATCATTCGTGGTGATCGCCGGGTAACAACAGGTGAATTGTGTCGCATTACCTCCCTCAGTAAAGGCGATGACGATTATTCAATAACTGGGTTACTCAAAAGTTTGTTCACGTTGGGTTCCAAGAGGGTTAACCGCCCAAAACAAAGAAACAAGGAAAACAATAGACTCCCAACAGTTGCAGCGTTTCAATCTGGAGGGAGAGGAGTTTCTGGAAAAAGTTGTTACTGGAGACGAAACGTGGGTTCATTTTTTTGAAGGTGAATCAAAGAGGCAGTCAATGGAATGGCATCACACAACGTCACTGAAGAAAAAAAAAATTCAAAATTCAGCGATCGGCAGGAAAAGTTATGGCGACAGTGTTTTGGGATGCAGAGGGTGTACTTATGATTGATTTTTTGGAGCAGGGATGCACAATAAATTGTGTCCATTACGTCAGAACTCTCAAAAAGCTGAAAACACGTCTTCGCCGAGTTTGCGCAACAAAAACTATGGCGGATGACCACACACAAGCCGTTACACCACTACAGAAATTTGGATGGAAAGTCTTACCTCAGCCCCCAATACAGCCCTGACCTGCCGCCATCAGACTTCCATCTGTTCGGGCCACTGAAGGAAGCTCATCGTGGGATTCATTTTGAAGATGAGGAGGCTGTGAAAACGTCCGTGCGTCAATGGCTTAGGAAGCAAGACCGTGTGTTTTACCACACTGGAATACATGCCCTAGTTAAAAGGTGGACCAAAACTGTGGAAAAGGACGGAGATTATATTGAATAGTGACAAATTAATTGTCAATGTTTTAGTTTTCAAGCTATGTAAATTGGATTCAATTTTCTTGGCAATTAAAAGAGAAAACAGAAATAGGAGGCATTACTTTTTGACCCACCCACGTACATTTAATTTGAAACAAAAGTATATCGAATATATCAAGTTTTAATCAAGATTGTCTTCCTTCAGGGAGTCTCGAAGGGTATCGAGATTTTAGGTAGGAAACCTGCGAATACAAAGGTGAACCCAATCGAAGTGCATTTAGGGAGGAATACAAGACTTTCCCTACATAACTCTTAGTACGAAGTAGAGGAAGGAGACTTTACTGAACAAAGGAAGAGGAGAGCAAAATTTTCTTTTGGTGTAATACAGAAAGTGTATGCTGCGCCTTTGACTATAGCTTGAGTGATAACCGGGGGGTCGTGTAGACAATTGATTTGTGTCTTGGAGGTGTATTGTAGTTTCATTAGTATTCCTTTGATATCAGTTTATGAAGCAGGAGCGAACATCGCAATAAAGAAGAGTTCAAAGATCATGGGTTCAATTCCCGGAGTGCTGGAAAGGAAATTTTTCTTCAGCCGGGATTATTGCCCATCTTACCTACCTTCTTGTCGCCGCGCCTCTTAAGAGACTGTCCCTTGTAGCCATGGTCGTTAGAGCGTGTCTCTAGCGTTCCGTCGCGTAGTGTCGCAGGTTCGAGTCCCGCCTTGGGCATGGATGTGTAGGTGTATAGTGAATATGTTGTATTGGTATATATCAGTTATTCATTCTTATGGAAACTATTCCTTAAAAAACATATTTTGTTTGTTTTTTTATAAAAAATTCTTTCTATACTTGTAAGTATAAAGAATAGTATTTTTTTAGTTAATTGATTTAAAATTAATCATTTCTTCAACACTAGCCGTATATAGTCTAAGGTTTTCGATAGAGTCAACATGAAAAATTCAATGCCATGGCCGGGATTTGAACCACGGATCTCCTGGTTTCCATCCAGTCGCTCTAACCCATTGAGCTACCATGGTCAACGTGCCGTCCTGACATTATATTCTACAATTGACTCGTATATCTCCCCGGTAAACCACTAGGGGCGCTCGTATCCGAAATACACCGTTTGTGGCGACTTATCATAAGTACTTGAGTCCCAGGCTTTATCATTTAACTCTTATTATTTTAGTTAACTGATGGAAATTAAACATTTCTCCACACTAGCCGTTTATAGGCTAAGATTGTGTCTTTTGTTTTAATAGCAGGTCACTAAGTGATGGCCTTAAAATTCGCTTACCTTTGCCTAGTCACTAGAAAAATGAACAGGTTTGTTCCAAAAGCTATAAAGTACTAAACTCGGTAACAAAAACATATAAAAATGATTAATACGATAAAAAACGTTATTTCATTAAAGTCTACTATAATTTAATGAGATCTATATGCTTAGTTTGTCTAAAAAGTACGTAAAACTATTACTTCCATCTAAAATTTCGATACAAGAATTTTCCTGGGAAAAAGACATTTTACGATTCTCTGAAAGCAAGGATAAGGGGTAATAAAAGTAGTTTTAGAAAAATATTTACGTAAATTCAAGATTACTAAAAATAAATAAAAAAAATCGGTTAAATATTGTGACTTTGTGGGTTCGTAGAATTCAAATTCAAATTGCACAAACTCAAAATGTTCTTTATTTCTACCTAATTACAGTTGGAACACTTGCTGATCACACAGAATTACGCAATTCACCAGATTGTCACAGGTCCACTCCACACTCGGAATTACGTACAACTCCTCTGATACACGTACACAGTCTTCCAGTCCGTTCGCTAGCACAGTGCTCTTCACGGCTGCTCGCCAAGAACTGAACTCTCCTCCAGCCCGGCGTGTCGCTTATATAAGACCAACTGATCAATCTAGAAGGTTCCGGGTTAGACGAAATATACTGATTGTTCCAGACGTCATTGATGGGAAAAAGACGGCTAGTGCCTAGTGACACTTTCCTAACTATCCCCTATCTTAGCGCTATAAGATAAATGGGTGGGCGTGACCCCAATGCCTCCTGTCCCCTACCCAGAGCCAGTTGGTCGTGTCTTCCGATAATTGGGTGACAATATAAAAACTAGCATACAAATTTACTCCCGCTTCCGTAGCGTAGGTAGTAGCGTATATGCCTTACGTACAAGAGCTTCTGGGCAATAATTGAACGTAGGCCTTCTCATTATTAAAATAAAAGGAAAAGTCAATTTTAGTGATTGGTCGAGCCATTTACCGATTTTCAAGAACGTACTTACTGAACGGATCTTAAATATTCGAAGAAAGAACAGCCTTCACTTCTAACAGTACGACAGGTATTTCTGCTGGACAGCAAGCCTACTTTTGTAAAGTAATAAATCCTGGGAGCGAACATGGACAGTATTTTCCAAAACTGACCTACGCTAATTGCATCCATATGTCTTTCTGCACCAGTGTTGGACAAATGTCTGAAGCATTTTTGCAGATGTTGGCTACAAATATTACACACCTTTCTCGTATTGGCTGCAACGCGAGAACCTGCAGGTTGTCTGCTTGGGCATGCGTTGTATGCCTGCACCTGCACCACCTGCACTCGCGTCACACAAAATAAAGTTGCTCCTATATATATTCTTTTTTCTTTTCTCTTATTTAACCTTTTTTTTATTATCTCCGTTTATTTTCACATCTGTTTTCTCTAGTTTCACAGATTTTTTATATTTAAAATTTTCATTCTTTTTATTTATAAAGTCTTTATTAAAACAATTAATTAAAATAGTATTAATAATATATTTATATTCTTTATTACATTCATCTTTATTTACAGGTATATTTATTAAAAGTTTTAATGATATTTCTCCCCTTAGAAAAATAAAAGACTAGTATAATTTTTTAAAAAAAATTACTTACCACCCTTGGGTTACTAAACATTTTCAAAAAATGTTTAAAGAGTTTGGTATAACTTTAGTTCCTCAAAATAAATATAGTATTAAAAATTTGTTGCACTTCTCTAAAAAAGATAAACTTCCTAATAATAAAAAATCTGTAATTTATCAATTTATTTTGATTGTGATAAAGTTTATATTGGAAAGACAAAACATAATTTAGAAACCAGAACGAAAGAGCATTTTCGTAACATTAAGTACAAACAAACTGATAAAATCTGCCATAATTTGTATATATTTGAAGTTACTTGCATTTTGTTAATCCCAGCCATGGCATTGAATTTTTCAGTCTGACTCTATCTTTCCATACTTTAGCCTACACACGGCTAGTGTGAAACAACAATTAATTTCCATTAATTTACCTAATGGTGGTCCGAACTATAAAGCCCGGGCCTTAAAGTACTTACAGCATAGTAAGCCGCCATTAAGGTAGTTGTCTCATGTGTTAATGAGAACTCCTAGAGGTTTTCTTGGGAAAACACGAGTCAGTTGGAGAATTTAATGTCATGTCGGCACGTTGGCCATAGTAGCTCAATGGTTAGAGCGGCTGGATGGACACCAGAAGATCCGTGGTTCAAATCCGGGCTATGGCATTGAATTTTTCAGTCTGACTCTACCTTTTTATACCAAACTCTTTAAAAAATTTTGAAAATGTTTATTAACCCAAGGATGGTAAGTTTTTAAAATTAGAATCGCCTTTTACTTTTAAGGGTAGAAATATCATGAATAGTTTTTTTGATATTTAAATTTTAAAATTTTTATTTATAAAGTCTTTATTAAAACCATTAATTAAAAGTATTAATAATATGTTTATATTCTTTATTACATTCATCATTATTCACGGGTATAATTATTAAAAACTGTGAATGATATTTCTACCCTTAGAAAAATAAAAGACGATTTAAAAAAAAATTTCTTACTACCCTTGGGTTAATAAACATTTTCAAAGATATTTTTAAAGATGTACATGCAAGTACCCAGCTAGAATCCTCTGAAGATGGTCGTCGGAGATATGAGCGAAACGTCAGGAGAATTTTCATCCTCTGGACCAAGGCCCACAAGCCCAGGAAATGCATTCGATTGCATTACATTTTTAAAGAGTTTGGTATAACTTTAGTTCCTCAAAATAAATATAGCATTAAAAATTTATTGCATCTCTCTAAAAAAAGATAAAATTCCTAATAATAAACTATCTGGTATTTTTCAGTTTGTTTTGGTTGTGATAAAGTTTATATTGGAAAGACAAAAAGCATTAAGTATAAACAGATGGATAAATCGGCCGTAGCAGATCATTTTTGGTCATTTAAACATGAAATAAATCCCGAAGTTAAATTATTAAAACAATTAAATGTTTCGATAGATTTAATGGTTTCGGAAAATATATTTATTTTAAAAAACAAACATCGCGTAGTGAATTTTGAAATACCGACAGTCGATACTGTTTTTAAATTTGTTTTTTATTTTCAGACGTTGGTAGTACTAACAAGTCTAGTGTTTAGTAACTATGGCGACAGATTTTTATTTCCGGCTGAAGATATGTAAAAGTTTTACATGAAATCGCGACTCCGATAATTTATAGGGAAAATATCACCATTTCTTCTGATAAGTGAAGTTTAAAGTTACAAATTATTATTTTGGTATATATTTGTTTGCTTCACTGTTAATAGCTTCATATTTTACGTATTTAACAGAAACTTATGTGAATTTGACGCTTAATCTTTTAGCAAATTAATCTGTAGAAGCTCGTTCAGTTGTTTGGTATAACTGCAGTATCATATGTCGGTTTTGCACTGTTACAGAACGTTGCCCGTTTGTATTGACCGAGAGAGTCTGCAGCTCTCGACAATGTTTGGAGGTGACGTGACGCCACTAGGTAGCAAAAATTAGCTACCTGCTGTTCCACCATTGTTAGCCACCCCAACCCACCAAAAATTATTCTAGTGGAGCTCTCCAATAATTCAACGTATCAACGGTAGATTTGTCAACTATTCTGTGAAACAGAATTTAAGCCGCTAAATGCAAACAATGCTGGGGTATAATCCCCCGCTCTCCAAAGTGAAAAACGTATTGAGGCCGCAAATCTTTCTATTGTGTCCACCGTACGTAGGTATCTTGCCTCTCTCATCTCTGTCGAGAGGTATTACAATAACAAAACCGCCACGTGAAACACGTGCAAAGTCATTTCTAACCTCAAATGTTAGCATACGCTCTCTTTAAGCCTTTAACTTTACCTTCAAAGCGGAAAATTAGCTCTCCTTTGTTCCTGTTCCCGTAACTTTAACCATTTTAACATCAATTTAAGACCAAAGAAATTAAATACTCTATCCTCGTTACCGATACACGATACTTTCCACAATACCGTCATTTCTTCTTCTAGTTTCAATACAAAATAGAAAGTTGCGAGAACAGTGCAATGCCATTAACATTAATTAGGTGTACATATTTAATAAGATAAAACTTAAAAATATCATTATACTTATTTTAAACCCTAATTAGACATTTAAAAGCAATACGATCCACGTTTATAACTTCTTTGTTCAAAAATATTACAAACGTGAACAAAGTATTAGACTCAATGGTGAAATTTTTAACATATGCCGTTTATTTTCTATTTATTTAACAGAAATAACATTAGAAATATTTTTTTCAACTCATAGTATTTTGTATGCATTCCTTTAGCCTTTATTACCATTTTGATGCGTTTAGGCGTGTTCTCAACAAGGGTGGAGCACTTTTCCTTTATTTCTCCATCTCTGTGCCAAATGCTTATCAGGCCCTCAATTAGCTGAACTTTTGTTGTTATTTTCAATTTTTTCAGAGTCTGTTTAACAATACTCCACAGATTCTCTATTGGATTTAAATCAGAGCTATTCCCCGGCCGTGGTAGTACTTTTACATTGTTTTCTTTGAGGAACTGGGTTACAGATTTTGCTCTATGGCAGGGAGCATTGTCATGCGTGAACACAAAGTCACCATTTGGAAACTATTCTTTACTTTTCGGAAATAGTCTTGTTTATAATACACTTTTATACTGTTTCTCCTCCCTAGATCCCACAACTATGTATAATCTTCCAGGTCCATGGACAGACATACAGCTCCAGACCATTTTTGATGTTGGGTACTTTACTCTTTGATCGACACACTGAAGGGAAAGTGCTTCTTTATCTGTCCTTCTCACATATTGGCTGCTCTTCACATACTTCAAACATGGATTCACCTGAGAAAATAACCTGAAATAATAAAAAACTCTATTAATAATAAACAGCTTTAAAATTGCTCAAAGATAGTATAACAAAACCAGCAATGAGAGAAACAAAGTTTAGGCTGTTTATTTCATTTCCATAAAATTTACAGGTACATACTTTAATTTTATGCTATATACAATTATCATACTATTTACCTTTCTCCAAAACTCCACTGGATGTTTCTGCATCTCTTTGACCCATTCTAAACTTTTTTTTTTGCCATTGCAGGTGTCAGTTTAGCGTTTTTACGACACCTGCGTGCTGGTAAACCTGCTTCACATAATCTTCTGCGAACTACTGAGGCTGATATTTCTGTACCGTTTGCTTTAGTTGATTACTGAGGTCAATGCTGGTTGCTCTTCTATTTTGTTTTGCCACCTGCACAAGTTTTCTTTGCATCCTTGGTGATAACTTTTATATCCTCCCGCATTTTCCATCCCTTTGTGAGGTCAACGTCTCACCGAATGTTAAAGCATGATTAATGTGACTAAGAGATTTTTGTGAAATACACAATTTCAAGTTGTGAATAAAGAGTTTCCTTCAAAAGACTCTCAGTTACAGGTACTTTCCTTGGAGATAAGTCAACAGCTTTACCCATAACCTTACTTTTGAATCAACGTGAATGCTAAGGATGAGATACACGATGTTACCTGACTTGAGATCAATTAATAGTAAATACTGAGGATATGTTAGCCATAAAACGCAATAAAGGCAAATATTAACAATCTTCAGTTACTACATTCACCAAATGAAAGAAATATCACCAAACAGTTGGATAAACAGACATGAACGAAATGGCTGTTCTTAATTCAGAGCTACCACCATATTACTATAAGTAAAAGAAAAATCCCCCAGCTATTATTAAGAGAGAAATTTATCTGAATATGCTTTATATTATAGCAAGGAAAAGAATTACGACAAATTGAAATAGGTTACGGCGGTATCATTTTGAATGTTTAACTGAAGCAACGTAAAAGAACATGAGTCTAATAATTTGCACACGTATGTAGCATTTTCACTCTTTCGGGATCAAGTCTATTTCTTTTTCTGTCACACATTAGTCCTGGTCTACTAAATAGTCTTTCTTAGCAAACTATTGCAGGCGAAATACTCAGATATTTAGCAGCCATGTTTTCTTCGTAACTTCTAATTTGAGACAAATATACATGCACGTTTTTTTTTTCTTTTCTAAAATTGCTTCATTTCAATTCATGGACGCTTAGAACGTGTAATTCGTGTATTTAATTTGGTGGTGATTTGCAATAACTTCTCTACTCACTAAATATCTATTAGAGAAACTAAAGGTCGACTCAAAAATGTTTATACAGTTTGCAACATTAAATTTCCATTTATTCTATTTTAAAATATTAAAATAATAGGAGCTATTATCAACTTTTAAATAATTATTTATTGTTATGTAAATTTATCCTTTTTGTATCTTTTGTCGTTAAAGGTTCGTAATAATTATTGTAATATAAAGCAGAGCTTTAGAGAAAGGTCTGATATACAGGGAGTTAATAGGGAATGAAAGTTTGTCTAATACCTCCACCATCGTCAGTAAGCTACCAAAATAATTCTATTTGAAGTGAAAAGGCAAATCAAAACCAGTTATGTTATTTAAATAATTATTTTAATTGTAAAGTAAATTGCAATTATTTGATTTTCACCAGATCCTTTAAAAGGTTTAGAAAAAAATAGAATATATTTTATGCTTAGTGAAAGATAACACTGGGCCACAAAAAATAATTTTTGAATATTTTAAGCACTTTATGAGGCAATTCCTACTAACTTTGGGTTGAGATAAACAAATATGACAATGAAAAAATTTTATTAGCTCTAGTTTCTATGTTATAGACAAGGTGAAAGTATTACATATTAACGGATTGAGAGAAAAGGATATATTTTAATTACATGCATGCTAACAACAATGAAAGTGAATTTGAGTTTTTTAACTGGTAATTACATGCTAAGAGTTCTAAATTACTGGAAAAATACTTCGCAGATAGTCGTGTCTGAAGAGAATCATGTGGTGGCCTATTGACTTCGTCGTCTTTTAGCTTGCCTCTTGTGATGGAGTTCCGCAGAATCCCTATACAAAGACCAACAGTAATCCGCAAGCATTACTTCATTCCAACGGCCCCGATATCTTTGTTCCATAACAGAAATGTCCTGATGGAATCTCTCCCCATGTTCATCACTAACAGCTCCACAACTAGGAGGGAAAAGTCTAGGTGGGAGTGGAGAAAATGGATCTTAAGGGGCATGTTGCATCCAAGGTTACGGTATTTTTGCAGGAACACTGTCACCAAATGCTTGTAGTTGCCTGAAAGTAGTTGCTTCCCACGCTTCCTTTTCTTTCCCCTCTAAAATTTGGCAGAATGCAGGTTCCTTTACAAGTTCTCTTATTTGTGGTCCGAAAAAATGCCTTACTTAACTATTGCCTCACTTAATTTCCAAAATGTTTCTCTTATTGTGTTCTGTTATTTGACAGGTGTGCCAACTCCCAAGAAAATTCCCCCAAATTTAAAATGGTCACTCTAAAAATGAAATGTCACTTTATCTTCAAAACAAGAGCCAATCAATCATTTCTATGGTGATTTTTTAATTCAGCAGATGGAAATACATGTAAATTCACTAATTTTAAGCCCGAAACATCTTTCATTGTTGCCCAGTGTATTTGATCTGGGGAGTAATTTCCAATACAGATGTACAAGTTTGAAAGATGTGATGTCAATAGCAGCCGTGTGTTTCAATATCACATGGAACTAAAGGCATTTGCGTGCGTTTCGAAATGAACATTATCAAACCGTGCTCTGCAGGTATGTTTCCCGCAGACGGGAAAGTATAGAGTGTTGTCTAATGTCCAGGAGTAGTGTTCTCCAACACACGAGTGCAGTCAGAGCTCTGCATAGAAGAACTGGTTTATCTGTTGATGTTTGTGGGTTGCTTTAAGTAACCGTCAGAGGATTTCCATTGCCCATAGCTCTATACGGTCTGTGATGCCAAAGCCTGGGCGTTTTAATTATTGTTGCAGTCCTCAGTGAATCCACATTCTTAACCAAATAAATCTATAGCTCTCAATGGAAGGAAACAACATTAAATTTGAGTTGGTTTGGAAAACTTCCCTGTTAACTGTGTCAAATGCATACAAGAAGACGAACACAAAATTAAAATACACTTTAAAATTACGGCAAGAGTAATACATTATGATCTCACATTTTAACCAGAGAACAGTGAAATGTCACTTTAACTATATGCAGTGCGATCCAAATCAACCTGAACCATTTCAATAGACCATAACTTTTGAACTAATAATAGGATACTCGTGCAACTTTGGTAGAATATAATACACAATTGGGAGATTACATTACACTAGTTACATCTCAGAGAAAATGTTGGAAGTGTCCTCCACCAGCATGTATACATGTTTGTACTCGTCTCACCATATTCTCTGAAGTTTTACGGAGATGATATCGAATTGATAGAAGGTTATTTCCAGCAAGATGGAGCAACGTAACATACATCTACTGACACCATGGAACTTGCAACCAGTTTCTTTGATAATCGAATAATCTCAAAAAGTCTGTGGTCCCCCAGATCCCCTGACCTAACCTCACCGGAGTTTGTCTTGTTGGAGTATCTAAAAAAATAGAGTATACAAGAATAGACCGCGGAAAATTGATGTTCTCAAGGAATCCATTTGAACCGAAATAAGGCGAAGATTTTTTTTTATTTATTTATTTATTTATTTATTTATTTATTTATTTATTTATTTATTTATTTATTTATTTATTTATTTATTTATTTATTTATTTATTTATTTATTTATTTATTTATTTATTTATTTATTTATTTATTTATTTATTTATTTATTTATTTATTTATTTATTTATTTATTTATTTATTTATTGTAATTTAAGTCCTCCAACGTTAAGTCATATCGGACGGTGAATGAATTGGAAGAAATGATGCTCAAATGATTTCAGAGTCCATGGAGCTTAGAGTTACCCGACATTCGTCTTGAAGGATAAGGGAAAACCCCGGAAAAAACCTTATCCAGATAACTCACCCTGACCCGGATTCGAACTCGGGACCTCTTGAACGTGAGGCAGACATGCTACCATCTACGCTACCGAGGCGGGCATTGGCGAGGATACTCTCCGTAAAACTTCAGAGAATATGGTGAGACGAGTACAAACATGTATAGATGCTGGTGGAGGACACTTCCAACATTTTCTCTGAGATATAAATAGTGTAATGGAATCTCTCAGCTGTGTATTATATTCTCCCAAAGTTACACGAGTATCCTATTATTAGTTCAAAAGTTATGGCCTATTGAAGTGGTTCAGGTTTAGATGGATCGCCTTGTACTTTCTGTCTGTAAAAACTTTGAAGCCAAAGCATCTCTATTAATTTACATTTTAAACTCCTTGTTATATAATTAAGCCTATTCTTTTATAAATTCGGGTTAACCTTGAGTTACATAAATCATTTTATTTAATATTTCCTATTAATCCCACATAAAGGAATAGAAGAAAAAAGTAAAGTTAACCGTTAAACAAAACTCAAGCGCTGGTCACCATTGTATTTTGAAATTACGTTCCCTTACGCGGACAAGAGATTAAAAAAGCTACGAAAAACAATAAAACGCATGAGTAAAGTTTGCTTGACGTTTTCGTCCTCTAAATAGTCCCTCGGGAAAGTATTACTATTAAGGTTTGAAAGCTCACTTCATTTCTTATGAAGTACAAACTATTGAGTAATAAGTACAGTTCAATTATAGAACTATACACTGAGTTAATTTGAAACTAACCTAACTTATACCACGTAACTGGGAGAGGAGACAAGGAAAAAAACAAAACAGTATCGGAACAAGCGAGTGTTGTTTAACATAAGTTACAAAGTGGTGAAAAGACAATAATACTGAACGTGTTTAACAAGTTCTGTGACAAATATCCAGACCTTGCTATCGATGGAGTGGTACACTACCATCCAGAGTTTGGCGATGTGTAAGTTTCAAGTATTTACAGCGTACGTAAAGAAAACTCTACAGTTAGTGAGGTTAGAACATCCGGCAAGAAGATACCAATTTACAACTTAGATTAGAGGGTTGTAGATGACGTAAGTGGTATTTAATTTACGTGACTAGGGTAGTATATGTTATTTATACTGTGGCGAACCCGTTATCGCAATAGCGCGGCTTATGCAGAGATAAAGATAGCGCGGAGATACCAGGAGAATGATCACAATCTTTTTTGACAACGTACCTTTACTCATCTTCATAATTTTGATAATCAAAATAGTCTCCCGTGAATGCGATGCACTTGTCCCAGCGTTTCTGCCAGTCTTCAAAGACATGCTGGAAACCATTTTTGACAGATCCTTCAAAATTGCCTCCGCAGCCTTCACCACTGCTTCTGGTGATGGATAATGCTTCCCACGAAGGCGTTTCTTCAAGTTAGGGAATAGAAAAAAGTCACATGGGGTTAAATCCGGACTATAGGGAGGGCGAGGGATGCACTTCACCTTGATTTTTGCAAGATATCCAGCAACAACATTGGCAATATGCGGCCGCGCAATATCGTGGTGTAGCATCCAGTCTGCTTCACGGAAATGTGGTCTTTTGCGCCTGATATGGACTTGCAATATTTTCAGGACATACTGTAGTATTGTCCAGTTACTGATGTGTGTGCAGATACAACATGCTTATAAAGCATTCCATGAATATCAAAGAATGATATGATCATAGCAGCCCCAGCAGAAGCAACCACTTTTACTCTTTTGGGGGTTGGTGATGAAGGAGATTTCCACACTGAGCTTTGCTGTTTGCTCTCAGGATAAAAATGATGTAGCCAAGTTTCATCAGCAGTGATTACGTTTGAAAGAAACTCCGGATCTTCCGCTAACATCAACTTTAACTGCATGTTACCTCCATTGCAGTGGTAGGCGATACTGAACATGTCTGAACTTGCCTGGTTCTCACAGGCGGAAACCAGGCGTACCAACAATGAAACTACTACGGCGTGATTGTTTCACATTAAGCTAACAGAATATACTAAGATTGAATTTTAGTGTGAAATATTATGACCGTAATAAAGTTATGATCATTCTTTATTGAACAGCCCACGTAAAATGTTTGCCGCTTTCATTTCCGTGGTCAATTCGGTCATCTTCGCGGTCAGGCTATTGTTTGCAGTGAAGGTGTCATTCGCCGACTGCCAGGTTGCGGTTTGCCGTTTCTGTCTTCGCTGTTAATTCGGCCCCCATTTCTTCCATTTTCTGTAGAATCTTTTCCAATGCAGCTTCCATCGTGGTATATCCAACTCCTGGCACCATATTTATACCTCCGGCTATCTTTATCTGCCCTTTGAGTGCAGAAGTCACGCTATCGGGTTCCTTTATTAAGTGTAACTTGTGTTATTGTGAAAGCACGTGGCCGAGGAGTGATACAAACCAATGATTTGTTTGTTACTGCCTTATTCAACTAGTGAACAAACTGTAGTAACTTTCCTCCTGGTACTTAGTTTGTTAAAAGAGCGTATACCTACATTCAGAATTTACATCTGTTCTTGCATATTTTACACAGGGCAGGCCATTCCCGCCTTCCCGCGCAAAACACTGTCACTGCTGACTGAGGGGCGTGACGTCACTGAGAATACAACGCAAGATCGCTTACACGTGAATGTGCGTAATGCAATATTATGATTGCACATTATAAGATGAGATAAGGCGCTGATGCATGCAAATTCCACAATCCTTCTGATGAAATAATCGAGATGCAGTTGCTTATGAGCTATTGTAGTTATTGGCTGTGTTTTTTGTTGTAGCATTATGAAAACCATTGCGCTGTTGCTGAAAGCAAACATGCTTCGTATAAAACTACGAATGTGATTTTCCATTGTTTGCCTAAAGATCAAGAACTACAGCGCAAGTGGGTTTTACGCTGTAAAAGGGCTGATCCGGTTAATGTGAATAATGCAAAGATTTGTTCCGATCACTTCCTGCTCGAAAACTATGAACGGGTAGTCCTAGTCGGGCGGGGCTTTCCCCGTCCGGGTGTCATATGCCGCAGTACCTAGCCGCTTTGCGGCTTAACCTGCGAAATGAACTAGTAGATCCATGTTCTGCTGGGGTGTTTGAATTTGTTTACTGTTTGAAATTTTGGATAGGTTTGGAATGGGTTGCCCCTCTTTATCGTGGGCAGCTGTACTTAATCGTTCTCCCTTTTTGGGAGACACGAATTAGTTTTTTTTTTTTTTGCCCCGTTTTGGATACGGGTTGTGTAGCGCTTGGTCCTTTGGCGTAGAAGTTGTTCCCAGAGATATCTGGGGTTTTCCTTGGGTTACCCAAGGGGTCCCAGGACGTCTCTCGGCAGTCTGAAGGACGGCAAGCGCCTTTGATCTCTCGGGTCATACCTTCCCAGGGAGTTCACTAAAGGGTTGGGGTGCATTTGGATTTTCTCGTACATTGATCGTGCCCTCTCGCGAATGACGTCGACAATGTACGGGATCTGGGAGTGCTCATGTAGGATATGAGCCGGGAATCTCCAGCCTGTATCGTAGATGATGCGTAGTGCCTTGTTCTGCAGCGTCTGGAGTCTGACGAAAGTGGTATTAGCCACTGTTCCCCAGATCTCACAGCCGTACAGAATCATAGGCGGAATGATCGCCCGATACAGTTGGAGTTTGAGACGGATCGGCATGGTTGATCTGAAGATAGGGTATAGGCTCCGGAGTGCGACGTGCCCCAGCTGGACCTTGCCCTTGACGTGTGGAACGTAAGTTAACTTACGGTCCAGCGTCACCCCGAGATACTTCGCCGTTTGCACCCAAGGGATTCGACGGCGCCGTAAAACGAGGTTCTGCTGCAACCGGTTGGCTATGGTTTTCGCCAGGAGAATAGCAGAGCTCTTCTCCGGGTTAATTGCCATTCGCCATTTTGCGCTCCATTCGCCAATGGCCCGGAGCTGGGTTTGGATTTGCCGGTAGCTGTACCGTGTGTTCCTATTGACTGCGAAGATCATGAGATCGTCCGCATACTGACAGGTCTGGTTGTTGTGGTGAGTTGGGATGTCGGCCATGTAAGCTGCGAAGAGTGCCGGCGACAGCACGCTGCCTTCCGGTACTCCAGCGCCAATGGGCCGCTCGGTGGACAGCTTCCCCTCCATCTTTACTCGGAAGCTTCGGTTTCCGAGGAAACCGGCCACCAAGGAAATGTATGGACGGGGAATTTCATGCTCCAGGAGTTTGTAAATGAGTCCTTCATGCCAGGTAGTGGCGAATGCCTTCTCCACGTCGAGCAGCACTGCTACCGTTTTAGACCTTTCCTGGAAACCCAGGGAGGCCTTCTCGGCAACCCGCAGTAGCTGCTCGGTCGTGGAGTGGCCAGAACGGAAGCCAAACTGGTGTTCCGGGATTAGGCCCCTTTCCTCCAGATGAGGAAGGAGCCGGGAGAGGAGCAGTTTTTCGAATACCTTCGATAAAACTGGGAGAAGGCTGATTGATCGGTAACTGGAAGGAAAAACCGGATTTTTCCCCGGCTTTAAAACGCACACCACGCGCGCCTCCTTCCAGATAGCTGGAAAGTGGCGCATGTATAGGCACGCGTTATAAATCCGGGTTAAGTGAATCACGGCTCTTCGTGGAAGGTGCTTGAGCATTTCCGCTGTCACACGGTCCTGCCCAGGTGCTTTGTTGGTTCTTAGAGAGTTAAGCGTGGTCGCTAACTCTCTAGGGGTAACGATGGGAATGTGGAACTCCTCGTGGTCAGGGGGCGGAGCTTCTAGGAAGTCCTCCACCACCTGTTCCACGAGGTCAGCATGGTCATCGTCCATTGGCTCTACCCTGGGTTGGAATTGAGCCTCCAGATAATCTGCTAGCGCCTCTGCCTTTTCTTTCGACTCGTAGACGAGTCGACCTCTAGGGCTATGTAGGGGATGCTGGTATACGGTTTTGTCTTTCCGCAGGCTACGGACTATTCGCCATGGTTTTCTCTCCTGGAGATTGGTTTGCCTTAACATGTTTTCCCAGGCCTCTTTGCGGTGTGCTCTTAGGAGTCGTCTTGCCAGGGATTTGAACCTCTGGTGTACTTCTCCTATCCTGGGATGGCGAAATCTCTGCCACAGCTTTCTTACGGCGTTTTTAGCCCTTATGAGTTGTTTGATGGGTCCTGGGATATCTGTGGGGTTTGGCGTGTCTATTGGGATGCGGTGTGTGTGAGCACGTACCGCGTTGAGAATGGATGTGGAGAACTCCCTGGCTGCCGCCTCGAGTGACTCCACAGAGTCGATTCGAGGGCAGGCTTCCACGGAGTTTTGGATGTGAAGAATGGCGGCATCCCAGTCGACTTCATCCACCCAGTCAGCCGTTGCCAGAGCTGCGACGGTAACGTCTGAATTGATCACAACTGGGTTGTGGTCAGAATCCAGAGCATTCACCGCCGTGAGGTCCAGATGAAATGGAATGTTCTTGGTGATTGCGAAATCTACGACGTCCGCCCTGCCACGAGGCGGGAAGTGCGTTGGACCCCGCGGGCCATGCGCATGAAGGGTTGGGTCTCTGGGTTCGGCTGTTCCATCCTGGGTGTTTGGCATTGAAGTCACCGGCTATGCACACTCGGTGGTCTAGGTTTAGGAGTGCCCTGTAATCCGCTTCATAGAAGGGATGGTTGGGCGGGTCATACACCGCCACAAGCACTAGGTCTGAACCGCCCAAGGAGAGCCTTATGGCGGTCGCCTCCAAGTGTTGAAGCGGGGGGATGGTAATGGGAGTATGGGTGATGTGATTTTTGATGAATATAGCTGTACCGCCGCCCCGCCGGCCGACTCTATCGGCTCGGTGGACGGCGTAACTTGGCAGGCTAAATTGTATACCAGCATGCAGATGCGTTTCGCATACCATAAGGAGGTCAATCCCGTGGTCACTTACAAACTCCAAGATGCCCGGTCTCTGTTCCCGGACTCCGTTTGCGTTCCAGAACGCGGCTCTCAATGTTCGCTGAGTTCTTCTCAACGCCATTTACGAGCTGGAGTCAGGGAAGAGGAGCCGTGCAGTCTGTTGCACAATGCTGTGCTTTTGCAGAGCAGGGATGCGGGGATCTGTCAGTTGCTCCCTGCAGCGCCTCAGAATGGGGAGGGAGCGATGAATCAGTTCGGCGAACCAGGCAGAAAGCTCATGGAACTCCGCTAAGTCCTCGTTTGAGACGCCAGTGTCCCAAATCGGCGCAGGTGTTGTAGCGAGGGGTGCCTCTCCCTCATTGGCTGTTGAAGCCACTGTAGCTGGAGCTGGTGGAGGGGGGAGAGCAGTGGCGGCAGGGCCGCTCTGTCTCCCCGCAGGTTCTTGGGCTGGTTGCCCGGCCGTTGCTGCCGCAGTTGCCGGCGGTTTCTCCCGCCGGGCTGCGGTGGCCTTCTTCTGGCGAGGAGGCCGCTGTGGCTTTGCTGCAGATGCAGCTGGTGGTTGTTTGGCGGTAGTTCCAGAGCTTACTGGCTGGGTCGCTGCCGGAATCTGGCTTGCCTCGGCCTGCTGCAGCAGCTGTTCCTGCTTGCGCAGCGCCTGGGCAAAACTGACTCCAGGCCGAACTTGTGCTGGTTCCCTGTTTGCGTTCCTGCCCTGTCTTGCCTGCACTATTCGCAGTCTAGCGGGACAGCCGCCGTAGATGCCTATGTGGGCCTCTCGGCAGTTGGCGCACTTTTTCTCCTCTCTGGGGTTCGGGCATTCGTTGACGTGGTGAGGGCCTGAACATCGTATGCAGGCGGTCTTCCTCTCGCACGCATGGCTCGAGTGGTGGAAGCCCAAGCACCTGTAGCATTGGGCTGGCCCCTCTCTGCCATGGTACGGTTCGATTCTGATCTTGGTGTTGTAGAGGTGGGACACCTCATCAATTTTGGGAAGACCTTCGCCCTCCTTCTCCACTATTACGAGGAATAGTGGCATGGGAGTCCTTACGGGCTCCTTGCCTTCCTCGCGGACTTGCTTGGTCAGCTGGACCACGGTACGCGGCGTAATGCCGTGTTCTTCCGCCAGGCCCACCTTTATGTCCTCTGGGTCGGTGTCAGATCCGAGACCTTGGATGACTCTGCGCACCAGGTTAGGTCGCTGCAGCGAGAACGTGTGGAATTCTATCCCCGCTTCGCGCAGCACCCCCCTGGCGGCTTCATGGTCCTCCGGGGTCGTGGTCTTTAGGATCACCCGACTTGGAAAACGGGTGGCCTGGAAGCTAGCCTGGAGCTTGGCCCTCAGTTCCCTCATAACCTTTATGTGGTTGGGGAACGGGTCCGACACAATTGGCGGGATTCTGGCCGCCTTTTGTGTGCGGGAGCTCTTGGCGTCCGCATGCACTGCAGGGGTGCC